>BOSO01010754.1:0-12295 GCA_018403395.1 Gorsachius goisagi | reverse complement strand
TGACCCAAGTGTAGAACCCGGCAATTGGCCTTGTTGAACCTCATACAGTTGGCCTCGGCTCATCAATCCAGCCTGTCTAGGTCTCTCTGCAGAGCCCTCCTCCCCTCAAGACTGACACTCCCACCCACTTCTTCATTGTGCAGCTAAGAAGCTGTGGGGATTACACTTCCCAGTATTAGCTGGCTGGTGTCTTATCTTGAACTGGAGACTGGGGAGGAAAAGAAACATGGATTTTCCAGCACTCTGCCTAAAATTGTAACTGCAATCTGCAGTATGCCACACAAAACTCATCGCTATCACTTTACATCCTCGCTGAGGTCTCACTACTCTCACCCAGCGAGAAGGCAGGAACAGTTATAAACCAAACCATTACAAAGCAAGCTGCCCTTCCTCTTAACAACACTTCATCCATCTATTCCTGCTGCCATTTTTCACAGAGAAACCACCTTATTTGTTAGTGGCACAGTGCCTGACCGGGGCGGGGGCGGGGGGGGGGGGCAGGGGCGGGGGTCAGGTTCTCTGACACCCCAGCAGCAGCCCCTGTGCTGGAACTGCAGTGGGCTCAAGTGCTGCTGTACCGGCCGCATGCAGACGTACATCTGCTGCCCATTTTGCTTGGTTCACCCTCATTCCTGTCTCTACCCAGCGCTTAAGAAAGGGGAGGAAAGGAAAGGAAGAGTAAGGACTCAATCATTTCTAGTAAAAGCAAAAATAATTCTCTTTCTAGCAGAGAATGACAGCATAATTTCATTTTGAGGCTTGGCCATTTTCTCAGAGCCAACCAGCAAACTCTAGCTCATTTGGGAAATTAACTGTTTGAGCAAGAAGAGACAGCCAAAAGCCTTCGCTTCTTCTGCAGCATTGCTATCATCAAGCTTGCCCTAAGTATCAAAGCAGTTCTTAGTGAAATTTCACTGGCAACATTTTAAATCAAGATGCACCATGTAACTCAAGCTCACCGTTTCATATCTAATGTGATATATATTAACACAACTTACTGGAAGGGTCTGGCCTGCTCAGATCCCATCCTTGTAGGAGTGCTCCTATCCAGGGGGGAAGACCACATGAAAATACAATGTGAAAAGCCAAGTTCGTTTCTTTTCCAGCAAAGCTACTGAAGCTTCAAAATCCAATGTCTGAGCTACCCCCTTGGCAAGATTTTAAGCAAATTAACTGCATTACCTGGTGCTGCCACCAGATGTCAGAGAGCAATAGAGAAAAATTAGTTATAGCTGTCCTAAATCGGAAAGCTGGGATTATAAAGGGGAAGTAACAAAGTCAGCTCAACCATGCTGAAGTGAAGGCAGTGAAGTCCAGATGATTCTACCCCTATTTACTGCAACGTGTCTTATCACACCATAATTCCCCATACGCAGCGAGTCTTCTTTCCCATAAACACCCCCAGGTTTTGAGAATGTCGTCAGGGGAAGGAAAAGAGAAAAAAAACAAAAAAAGTAAGCTCAGTTTTCTGAAGCTGGAAATTCAAAAGAAAAACCCCAAGGTAATGCAGAAGCATTATGCGGGTCTTAAAGGCACATAGCTCAAAAATACCCAACTTCTAACATTAAGAACAGCCCTGCTTTGTAACAATATTATTACATATACCGTTATCGTCTCTCCTTTAATTATCATGCTGTTGACAGTAAATTTTACACATTTTATTCAGATCTCCACCCTCTCCACATTCCCTGTCAGCGATGAGTAAAATACAGAAGAATGCATTAGAGGATTCACAGCATCCACATTCTTCCTGCCAAATTTAAAGAGTCCCTTTAAATCGCTCTGTAGCAGAATCTGAGAGTGTGAATTGGAATATACGTTGGGGAAGGAGAGCATACAAGGTGATTTCAGCATGAGTTCAAAACTGTGGATTGTATGCAGGTGGTAAAGCCACGGTTGGGTTTGGATGGCAAGATGGAAATGTTAAAAAAAGCCACCCTTACACTCCACTGCCCTGCATCCTCCGTATGTCACCTTTCTGGAAACGCATCAGGCGGCTTTTCAAATTCTACTACAACTATTTTTGCATCCTTTCAATATGATGGATATAAGTCTTGGAGGATGCTGGAGCCTCTTAGACGATATAGAATACTTACACTTTCTTGTGAAGAGAACAAGAATGTTGAAAATCGGTATCTTGGGTCCTTTCCAAGGTAAGAGGGATGTGCTACAAGTCCCATGGGAAAGGAAAAATTCCCACTTCTCTTGCAGTGCAACTCTTATTCGGGAGCAGTCCAAGAATGTGATTAAAGGCATGGCTGTTTAAATTGCACCTTTGACTGGCTTCAAGCAGAGAAACTCAGAGGTCCAGAGGAGAAAAATATTTCTATGGCAGGTTGAGTGACTGAAAAACATATCTAATGCTTGAAGATGTTCAAGGACTGAAACAGGGCTGAGAGTGTACATCAGGTGAGGAGAAAGAAACCCGGCAAAGCAGCATACGGCAAATTAAATATTTTTCTAGAAGTTCCACATGTATGATTTTATACATTGCGTTAGATGAATATACATCCACATCCACATCCAAGTACAAAAAATCTAAGGAGCTGTGTCTTGAAGGGGTAATTTCCCAGCCCTTAGGATGGAGTCACTGGGCAGCTCCTCACGAAGCCCGTCCCACCACCCAAGCGATACGTGAGAGGACCAGCAGCTGGGAACAGAGCTGATGCCCTGGAAACCTGCGAGCAGATGGAAACTGGAACGATGGATATCAGCAGGGGAACGGCGTGGGTAGCACTTTGTTCCGGCTGCTTCGTGCTGAATGTAGATTATCGGTTATGTGAGCAGCAGATATATGGGCAACAGCTCCCGCTACAGTGGATGCTCTGCTTCCCGTCCTAATCCCTCTCCCAGGCAACGAGGGCAGCAGACACAACGCTTTCCTTCCCTATCTGGAACACAGCATGGTATGGAGTACAAGGTAAACAGAGCATCAACAAATTGGTTTGTGCCAGGCATAAAACACTCAGTACATGAGGCACTTGGTACAGCCTAATGAAAATTGCTTCGGAGGGTTTGAGTACCAAATGTCTCAGTGAGGAGATGGCCCCATCCTTCTGTTAAGCCATAACATTAGGGAGTTCCCATGACACTGAAGAGCAGTTCTGCTGCTTGTGGTGTATCTGGCTGTTGCATGCTATAAATACAGCCACTAAGGCTGTACATATTAGTTCCACAGCATGTCAGGCAGCAGACACTTTTAGTATCATACATTGCAAGCAGTACTTCCTCCTAAAAATTCCTGACCTGGTCCTTAGGGTTACGGCAACCTGGGTGTGAAGCAGGTACTTAGGATTGCAGTGTTGTTATCTGATGCCAAATACTTTTTAGAGCTATCTTTTGTACCAAACAAATTTATTCTATAAACAGCAGTTGCAAAACCTCCCCAAATGTAACTGCGTCCTTATTTACTTATGAAACATTGAATAATTCATGAAAGAGGGTAGACAAAGGGAAGAGATGGGGACAAATAAGGTGCTCATGATTATAACATATGTATGGGTTTGAAGAAAAAAAACATTTGACTTTGGAAGATAAAAATTCGAAGTTATCTGACAGTGTTGTCTTTAAAGGCTTATGATGTCATTTTATGCTTCCAAACGCACATCAGCCACCAGAGGAGAGATTAACGGTTCAAAGCCACACCAGGGAGATCCAGGCACAGATCCGCTGAGCTCGCTGCGCACTTTTTCATACAAATGGCCTAACCCTCGTGCGTGAGAGCGAGCGGGAGGCTGTCCAAAGCGCACAGGCATTAGATGAGACTCCACACAGACCAGTAGCCTGGAGAGCTCTGCTCTAAGGGCTGATCACAGCTGCAAAAAAGGCCCATCACAGCACAACCCAAATTCTGCAATAAGCAAGCCTGAACACTTTATATGATAGATTGAAAAAAAAAAAAAAAACCACCCTGAAACAAAGCCCCCAAAAGTCGTTAGTACCCAATATACTTCCAGACGTTGTTTGTCCAGCTCTCCAACCAAACGTGGGGCAGGCTGATTGTGACCTGCAATCTCAGACACCAAAAGGAGTTCATGTTTCAAGATCCTACTGTTGGCATTTCAGTTTGATAGAATCAGGTCAAAATCAGTTTTGCTCAGTCTGATCCAACGCAGACTTCTGGATCCTATCCTGCTCACCAAGAAGATGGGAGACCTCATTCTCCTTTCCCAGAGTCGTGTTGTTAAAAGCTGCCAGAGAAGTGCTAGTGCTGTCAGATGACAAGCCAGCAACAAAAAAATCCCCCTAAAGTATGGTGAACGTTCCTGTTCAGAGAGAGGAGGGGAGGTTAGGCCAGTTCTCGGCCTCTGCATTGCAAATAAAAAGAACACCTCCTAGCTTTCACCAAGAAGATAAACACAACAGTTGGGGTCATGAAACAAGATGGCAAGACTGAGAGGGCCTGAATTTAGGACATCTTGTTCAACGCTACATCCAGACTTTCACCTTCCAGTTTCAAAGAGCTGTTCTTCTCCTCTTAAAGCAAGTAATACATGAGTGAATATGTATAAAAATCAGTATTCACATCTTTGACATACAGATGAAAATATTACCAGCAGCTGTATCATAAGTTAAAGAAATATTTTTAAAAAATACAGAAACACTACAATGAATTTCATGAGGATAAATTCATTCAGCTGGGTAAAGAAATCTCTATAGCACATTGTAGTTTTAAAATTAAACCTATCTTTTCTCGATTTATGGAGTTTTCCATGCCTTTCTTTTGCTTTTAAAGAGTGAAAGCTTTTGATGCAAGAACAAAGTGGAAGACAGATTTAATACTAAGAACTTTCAGTGAAACCACCAACTTGCACCATCTTGAGTCCTATGCTGAAGCACATTTCCTACTACCACAGAAAAAAACTAATGGAAATGGATAACTTGTCAGATTAAGCAGGTACCAAACCATTTAAGTTAACTGACTTATTAAAAGTCAGAACAAATCCTGATGTACTGGTCTATCATGTTGTTAATAAGAAAAAAAAAAAGAGTGAACAGGATGCAGTGTCCCCCTCCCCTAACTTTAGCTCCTGCAAAAGCAACATTTGGCAGCGTACACTCTCACAATCTCTTCTCCGTGAGATAGGCACAAGTAAATGATGCAAGTCGGGGGGGGGGGGGGGATAGATAATTTTGCCTATCCATCAGCAGTGAAAGCGATCTTAGCTAAAAATGGCCCAGGATCTTGCCACGTTAAGTAAAGAAAATGCCTTCAGTGAAAAGGGAGCTTCCAACCTCCTAAGAGTTCCTGTATTCCCAAGTGATTGAAGCAGAGTGGACTAACATGGTAAGGACATGGCTTAAAGGGATGCACTGAGACTGTCTCCAGAAAGGAGACACGTATTCTGCACGTATTCCAATCAGTAGAGGTCTTTTAATTAGATGAAATCCTACTGTAAATTGAAGGGGTTGCACAGAAACATCAATAAGTCCTCTTAATGCTTCAACACATCTCCTACAGTTTACTTGGGGAAAGCAAAAGCCAATCTACTGCTGAATTACAAAAATACAACCACAAATCATTCTGAAACCCAGGTTAAGGAAGCCAGTTGGCTTTGGCATTGGGAAGATACTTACAGTCATTAAAGCAAAAACCCCATAGCTCTGCGTATTTACCTCTTCAGACAGTCTGAATCCCTGCGACAGAAGCAAGCGGCTGCTGATTGCCACCAGCTAATTATAGCTAGCGCTGGCCTCGCAATGGGGCTGCTGCCGCCGCCGCCAGGGTGGTGTGAAGGCAGGCAGCTCTGCGACACATTCACCAGCAGTACTCCAAAAATGACCCGCTCCCACCTGCCTCCATTTCACAGCCACCATTTAATTGCCGTCCATCATGCAAGGGGAGACACGGGAGGAGCGGTCTGCCCTCCCAGAGCGGTGGCCCATTTCTGCTCCTCCAGCCTCATGCCTCGGTAGCCACACTTGGCTGACAGCAGGTAGCACATGTGACACCCCGTCCTTCTCGATGTAAGAAAACTAGAAGGCAAGACCTGAGGGAGAGGGAAAGGGATATTTATTTCAACTCCCTACAGATCTGGGGGCTCTTTCAGAGAAAGCAGAGCCAGAGCTGGCAGAGCTGGCAAGGGACCTGCTGCCCGTGGTGGTCCCTGCCCGCAGCTCCCATAGGAAGGCGGGTGACCGGCAAGCAGCACAGCTACCAGGCTGCGCCCACTTCCCTGGGGCACTGGCTATGAAACAAAAACTGCTGCCCATTTATTCTTCAACCCCCAATGTTTCACAGGAATGAAAAGCAAAATAAAGTGTGCGTGGGGGGGAGATTAGTCCGAAAATGTTTTCCTTGACCTGGAGAAAGAAACAGCTTGCTACAGACCTCCTGCTGGCCTACCCTCGGTCAAAACAACCAAAAGGACTGCTGCATGTGTTTCCATCTCAGAGTTGTTTACAGAGTTTTGCCCTTCCCTCAGGCACTTTCCTTCCCATGATTAGCAGCGATGTGTGGAGATACTTCGGTATCAGTACCCTTTCCCTGGAAGTGTTCCAGTCCACCAGCCCCAAATGATTGCTGTGAAGTGCAGCAGTAGCCCCAGCCATGGCATTTCTCATCCTGTGCAGGTCCCTCAGGTTTCTTCCGACACAGTCAGAAGCGGACGATGAGGCACACATGGTTTGCAGCAACAGGCGGGTAGTTTTTCAGTTCGACTTTGCCAGTGCGTCACTGTAAGACTTATATAAAAGAAAATTCCTCTCCCTATACTTCTGATAATCGTGCAACCAAAATGATGCCACACAACTTTAAGATGCTAAAGACTGCACAACGAGTCGAGTCTAAGGAGATACTTAACATAAAATCAGTGCTAAATAGTTGGGGAAACAGAGATGGAGAAGGAATGAAAAATAAAGCCAGCACAGTGGTGTACCCAGCCGTGCCACATCTTAGTTACTTTTCAGTCCACGCAATCTGCCTCTCTTGGAATCAGTTCCAGTGGCACCTGAACTAAATCTGATCAAAGTTGCTGTAATTACTTGTATCCTTAAAGTATCAACTCATCAGTAAGAATGAAACAGAGTCAGCTCATCAAATGCTTCTCATTATTACAGTCTTTCACAGCAGGAGCCTGCATCTTCCATCACTGCAGACATCTGCTATTATCATCAGAAACTCAAAGACAAAGTTGCAGGAAGACTCTTTTTCTGGATTATTTCAGTCTGAGCATTTGTCAGTGCCATGCACGCTATCTCCATTCTCCCCAGCTTCACATCAAAGAGGCACATAAAGAAGTGCAAAAGTACTATGAAAAGTACCTACCATAAAACCCACGTGTTGGCAAGGGATTTGGGGATATATATATAGTGCTTGGACCTACATTTGCCTTCAGCCTATGAAATATATTAGCTTTCAAGTCTATGGGGCCATTTAACATGGGGGCTTTCAATGCCAACCTTCCCAAATGCCAGCATCTAGTTGCATGTTCTTGAACATTTGAAGCCAGGAATGTGGCCATACCAATATTTGCTACTTACCAGCTTCCAAAATCCTTACATTTATCACCAATTTGCACTTCCCTGCGTGATTTTTATCTGAAATTAAGACTTTCAAGTGAGGAACCTGCACTTACACCAACATTGTTTTGGACAATCATTCACTGTGGCAATTTGACTGGTCAAACTGAAGAGAAAGCCAGTATATCAGCATCCCATGAGTTTTCCCTTCTGCAGGAAAGCTCCAGATACCTCTGTATAAAAATATTTTTATATTTTTTTCTACCCATATAGCCACACCTCTTTGGATGCTGCATCCACAGACTTTCCCATAAGCAATCAAGGAAGCAGAGTCTTGATGAAGCCAGCAATGAATGGAGGACCCATACAATGTCATTAATGGGTCACTGTAAAAGCAAAAAGAGATGTCAGGTAGGTTTCCCCCTTTCTTTCTTCTTCTTGGTTCTATTCCGCACTGACATTAATGAAGGAGAAGAGGAAGTAGAGGATATGCTTATTAAAATTTGCAGTGCACGAGTCTAGAGGGAACGCAATTATACCGGAGGACAAGATGATATGAGATTATTTCATCATTTGAAGACATGCTTTGAAATTCAACATGGCTAGGAGTACAGTTATTACACATACCCAGAAACAACCAAACTGCACAAATGGAGGTTGGGGAAAACTGTTCAGACAACAGCTCTTCAGACAAAAGCTTGGGGTGGAGCAGACCATAAGGTGAACGTGGTTCAGTGAAGTCATACTGTTACAAAAACAGGACATGCTGTCATGTATAAGCAGGAGCACACATCACCTAAAATATAGTTCAACCTTCTGCTCTGCTCGGCTTCATAAGGCCAGATGAAGTACCGTCTCCTGCACTGAGTACTTTAAAAAAAGAAAAGAGGACCAAAGGAAGAGAGGTCAAAGAACAAGAAAGATATCTAGAAAATACGAGGTGAGGTTAAAGAAAACTGTGTTATTTTCATCTAGAGAGGAGAATGCTATGGGCAGGGTGATAATGGACTTCTGTGTACATAGAAACATGCTACAAAAGTCAATAGAACGATCTGTTCTCTATAACCACGGCAGATAAGGAATAATGGGCTGAAACTGAAGCAAGAACAACTCAGATCAAACATTATAAAACCTACATATAATGATAACAAAGAACAGGAATAGATTTTATGCAGAATTCTTCAAACACAGGGCAGATTAATACAAGCGATGAATGTCTGAAGTATTGCTGATCATACCCAGGAGCAGGGAGAAGATAACCTCCTGGCATTCCCCCTCCAACACATTTTTTTTCCCAGTTTTCCATGAATCTCAGCTTTACAACTGTAAGCGCTAAGAGCTACACCAGTATTATAATAACCCCAGGAGCTACAACAAACTCCAGTGAAGTTTACAGGCATCAAGTAACTCATTAATACTGAAAATGAAGTCACAAACAGTCTGTGCTATCTGGTCAACATGATGGCAGGGAAGTACCCTATAACAAGGGCAGGATTCAACTGACAGAAGTTTAGCAGAACAAGAGAAATTTCAGCCACGTATCACTCATCTCCCAGAAGAGTCAATGGAGAAAAATGCCTGTAGTCGGTGCCAACTTTGGGATGAAGGAGGCTGTGTCAGGGGCACACTCTGTGCTGGCTGGACAGGCAACCTCGAGGCTAGCTCAGGGCTTGGTGGGAATCGTGAGATTTTTTTTTGTACAGATAACACAGTAACATTTGTAGTGTGCACTGTAACATTTACCTGTGTACACTGCACCTCACCCAGAAACCCATGCTTACACTTCCAGCTATTTTCCGATCAATGCAGTTGGCCACAAAGAGAAGATGCTCTACAGCACTGGCATATGAGGTCTCAGATGGATTTTAGGCTTTTATTCTTAAAAGATTTTGGCTACATCCTTTACTACATAAGGGAGCAGCGTGCCTTGGTGTTCTCATTGATGTTAGTCCGTATGGGACATCAGCACATTATTTTAGAGTTACACTTCTTTGAAAACTGTATCATTAGCCCTGGCTCTAGAGCCTTTTTTATTTTTTCAAAACACAACATAGAATCATAGAATCATTTAGGTTGGCAGAGATCTTTAAGTTTATCAAGTCCAACCGTACCCGTCCATCACTAAACCATGTCTCTAAGCACCTCGTCTACCCGCCTTTCAAATACTTCCAGGGATGGGGACTCAACCACTTCCCTGGGCAGCCCCTTCCGGTGCTTGACAACCCTTTCGGTGAACAAAATTTTTCCTCGTGTCCAACCTAAACCTGCCCTGGCACAACTTGAGGCCATTTCCCCTTGTTCCATCACCCATTATCAGGGAGAAGAGACCGACCCCCACCTGGCTACAGCCTCCTGTCAGGCGGTTGTAGAGGGCGATAAGGTCTCCCCTCAGCCTCCTCTTCTCCAGGCTGAACAACCCCAGTTATCTCAGCCGCTCCTCATCAGACTTGTGCTCCAGACCCCTCACCAGCTTTGTTGCCCTTCTCTGGACACACTCTGGTGCCTCAATGTCCTTCTTGTAGTGAGGGGCCCTAAACTGAACCCAGTATTCGAGGTGGGGCCTCACCAGTGCCGACTACAGGGGCATGACCACTTCCCTGCTCCTGCTGGCCACACTATTCCTGAAACAGGCCAGGATGCTGTTGGCCCTCTTGGCCACCCATGGTCTTAGGACGCTACTGGAGAGGAACTGTTCATGTCATATCCTCACTGAAATGTCAGGCCTAATTTCTTGCAAGTAAGAAAAGCGTAACCTTTCAGATTATGCTTCAGGTTTGGGATCTGCCTGTTTTCACTGGATTTTCTCCTGGTGGGCCATGGCCTCTCTGGAAAATATTACAAAGCCGGGGCAGTGCCATCCCACAGCTCATGGGCCTTTTTGCATGCTACAGGAGATCAGCAGTTGCTTTCTTAACACCACAGCCTCCGTTCCAGCCCCCTTGGGGCTGGGAGGGCGAGGAAAGCACACACAGTATCCCTACTGCGGAGTACAGAGATAATTTCTTCTAATTAGAGAACTCTAAATATTTGGCAGTCAGCATCCATTATTATTCTGGAAACTTCATATGGTAATAGAAGATGAGTTGATTCTGGCAAAATTTCTTCATAACAAAAGAACATTGTCAGGCAAGCAGAGAGACACTTTCCTGGTTTTCAGTGTAATAACACCAACAGATATATTACAGCAGGATTTCTACAGCCAGGCAGACAGCTCAGCTAGGGGAAGAAAGGCAAACTTTTAAATTTGTTTAATAATAAATAAGATCAGTTTCAATAAATTTAAATAAAAATAAATTTTAAAATAAATAAAAATCATCCCAAATGACATGCATGCAGATATCCCCTTTCTTCCCATAGATGAGCCTGTGGAAAAGATTTCTGCCAAAAATAGCACAGATCCTCAACTGAAAAATAACTGTGAATTCATATTCAGCTGTGTCTTTCAGGTGCCAGTAGAAGTTATGTGGCTTCTCTTCCCCGAAATGGCTTTGGGAGAAAAGGAGAAAAGAGAAAAAAGAGAAAAGGAAAAAAAAAAAATCGTACTGGAATTGACTTTGGGAACAAATGCTATGTCAGCTGGAAAAATCCCATACTGGAGTTGAAAGAGCACTTTGCTATATTCAACTGTACAGATTGGTCTGACTGGAGATAGCTGCGCTCAAGGACGTTGCCATAATAATTGGGAACATGCTGACATCTGCATTAGTGGCTCAGTCTAGTCAGAAGTCAAAGTATCAGAAAGAGGCGGTGAGATCACCCTTAAGTGTCATGAAAACTTTCAGTCAGGAGAATGTTTTGCGGAAGGTTGCCTTTTTAATTCCAAGATGTCTTCCTAAGCCAGCTGAAAATCAAAGAACCATAGAATCGTTGAGGTTGGAAAAGACCTTTAAGATCATCAAGTCCAACTGTTAACCTAACCCTGCCATCCCACCACTAAACCATGTCCCTGAGCACCTCCTCTGCCCAGCTTTTAAATACCTCCAGGGATGGGGAATTGACCACTTCCCTGGGCAGCCCCTTCCAGTGCTTGACAACCCTTTCCATGAAAAATTTTTTCCTAATGTCCAACCTAAACCTGCCCTGGCACAACTTCAGACCATTTCCCCTCGTCCTATCACCCATTACCTGGGAGAAGAGACCAACACCCACCTCACTACAAACTCTCTTCAGGCGGTCGGAGAGGGCCATAAGGTCTCCCCTCAGCCTCCTCTTCTCCAGGCTGAACAACCCCAGTTCCCTCAGCCGCTCCTCATCAGCCTTGTGCTCCTCACCAGCTTCATTGCTCTCCTCTGGACATGTTCCAGCAACACAACGTCTTTCTTGTAGTGAGGGGCCCAAAACTGAACCCAGTATTCGAGGTGGGGCTTCACCAGTGCCGACTACAGGGGCACAACCACTTCCCTACTCCTGCTGGCCACACTATTCCTTATACAAGCCAGGATGCTGCTGGCCTCCTTGGCCACCTGGGCACACTGCTGGCTCATATTCAGCCGGCTGTCAACCAGTACCCCCAGTCTTTTTCTGTCAGGCAGCTTTCCAGCTACTCTGCCCCAAGCCTGTAGCGCTGCATGGGGTTGTTGTGACCCAAGTGCAGAACCTGGCACTTGGCCTTGTTGAACCTCATACAGTTGGCCTTGGCCCATCAATCCAGCCTGTCCAGGTCTCTCTGCAGAGCCCTCCTCCCCTCAAGCAGATCAACACTCCCACCCAGTTTGGTGTCGTCTGCAAATTTACTGAGGGCACACTCAATCCCCTCATCCAGGTCATTGATAAAGATATTAAACAAGACTGGCCCTAGAACTGAGCCCTGGGGGACACCGCTTGTGACCGGCCG
>BOSO01010752.1:0-25993 GCA_018403395.1 Gorsachius goisagi | reverse complement strand
CAAGAAAGATGTTGCATTGCTGGAACATGTCCAGAGGAGAGCAACAAAGCTGGTGAGGGGTCTGGAGTACAAGTCTGATGAGGAGCAGCTGAGGGAACTGGGGTTGTTTAGCCTGGAGAAGAGGAGGCTGAGGGGAGACCTTATCATCCTCTACAACTGCCTGACAAGAGGCTGTAGCGAGGTGGGGGTCGGCCTCTTCTCCCTGGTAACAGACAATAGGACAAGGGGAAATGGTCTCAAGTTGTGCCAGGGCAGGTTTAGGTTGGACATTAGGAAAAATTTCTTCACTGAAAGGGTTGTCAGGCTCTGGAAGGGGCTGCCCAAGGAAGTGGTCGAGTCCCCATCCCTGGAGGTATTTAAAAGACAGGCAGATGAGGTGCTTAGGGACATGGTTTAAGTGGTGGGATGGCAGGGTTAGGTTAACGGTTGGACTTGATGATCTTAAAGGCCTTTTCCAACCTAAACAATTCTATGATTCTATGAAATCCCTGCGTGCACACCCAGGGTATGCCACTCACTCGGAGCCCTGAGAAATAATTTTTGCGAAACGCAAGCTACAGTATACAGAGGCTTGAAAGGTGAAGTGGCACTTAATTATAGTGTAGCAGGTTCACTGAAATGGACTCCCTATCTTCTTTCTCTTTGTTTTTAAACTTCTTTTAAAATGCAGTTCATTCTGTAATGTGCTGCAAATTTTAATGGCTGTGCACATAATAAATCTTCTGGGGTCACTACGTGCTATGATTTGATATTCTAGAATGCCAAACACTGATTGCATAAGTAGGTGACATTTTTCACCATATTGAGCATTTTCATGAGTTTCTGGTGTTTTTCTTAATTCCTTTTTTCCCCCTTCCTATTTCAGGAAGGCCAAAAGGAAGAAATTGGTGCCTAGCATTTGGCCTGCAGGACAAGTTGGAAAATTCAGAGATGGGACCTTGATTCTGCAAAGCCGTGACATAAAGAAAATTAAATCATCTAAAGTTATCAAATGAACTTACGACACAGAGTGAAATGGACAATACACATTAAAATTCACGTTACCATCAACATGGACTTACTGAGCCTCTCACTATCCCACCATGCCCTAGTTTTGTTACCTTATTTTTTGTTGCAGGATTTCCTATCTTCTGCATTGGGGAGAAGATGAGAATTTATCTTTTAATAAAAAGTCTTATTTTTATTTATAAAGAAGGTTACACAGGCTATTTTTATTAGGCAATATGTGCTAAAGAAAGCATTTCACTTTCTAGAATTAATGTATATAAGAAAAATATTCATTTAGTCCATTGATGGATTAAAATGTATAGCGCTCTGCTTTCATCTGGAAGGAATATGGAAAAAGCAATACCTTATTTGCTCTGAATCTGAAGCAAGTATTCTGAAACACTTACCAGGCATACATCTGTTTCTGTATCGATATGAATTGTTAGTGGATAGTGGAATGGCACGACAAGCAGTTTTCCTGTCCAGCAAAACCTTAAGGTTTCAAAATCATCTGCTTTGGGAATGAAAATGAAATTTTCTGAAATTTTGTCCCAGGTAAGAGTTACAGACTCAACTTGTATATCTCTGCAGAGGTCTCCAAATAAGCACTGTTTCAAACGGTGGCTTGGTTGATTTGTTTTTAAAAATAAAAACATGTTGAGACCAAGCCAAATGAGGCATGGACACTCAATAGCTACTGGTTGTTCATGGTTAGCTTGTGTTTGTTTTGATCAGTGTTCCTCTGCCTTGTAAGGCTTTTCTATTGTCAAAACCAAAGTTTTAGTGCTATTTGAATTTCAGCAGTTTGGTGTTTCTGAAAGAACAGTTTTGTTCTCTGTAGCTAAATATTTTTTTGGATTTAAGGTTGTGTTACCATTAGAAATGGCAGTGGTTAGTAACCTTCCAAAATGTCCTCTCTGTTCTACCTCATGGTAAGGAAACTTGGGTATTTTAGGGGGAGGCAAAAATGTGGTTAACTGTTAAATGACAGTGTTGTTTATACATGAGGTTATCTGGAGCTTGTTTGAACGGCTCTGGCAGTGAAGCAGATGCGTAAGAGAAGGAAAACAGCCCTTACTGAAGAAACATCTTCTAGGTATATTGGTGAAGTTTGGCGTACCCCTGCGGGCTGGGGAAGCAAAGGATGCTTTCTGGCTGCCACCTGGGAGCGCAAGTGAGGTGATCCCTAACCCTGAGCGAGCAGGGAGCTCTGCCTCATCTTGCAGTTAGCAACGAGAACAGCAGCGTAGCCCTCTCCCCGAACAGCAGTGTCGGAGGCTGCCCCCTTCACAGGACAGGGAAGTATTCTGGGATAGGGAGAGCCATGCCACAAAAAAAGATGCTTTCTGGCACGCTCCTTCCCCCACTACCTTCTACTTTGTGTTCAAGCCTTGAAGAGGTGCCCTGCCAGCACAGAAAGGACCAAGAGGATGGAGAGGGCCTGGAGGGAATGAGAGCCAGGGAAAAACTGGAAGGGAGTGTTTCTGGAGCAATGTGGGAAGAGGAGGGGTGTGCAGAGTTGGGTTGCTAAATACCATTCCTCATTTCATAATTGCGTCATTTGATTTCCTCTTACTCAGTATTGGTGGCAGATTCAAACCGGAATTAACAATCCTATCTGGTTACAGACTTGAGAGATGTCAAATTGCGATTGCGTGTGAAGGTGTAGTTGCTAAGCAGAATTGAGTACAGAGCACCAAGGCTTGTTGAGGCAACAGATGGGCTTTTGATGTTGTGGGATAACCTGTATTTTTTTAATTCCTGGTTAATCCTTGAGCAGTTTTTCACTGCTCACTTCGAGATAAAAGTTTTGTTCAGCTGGCTCTGAGTATAATGTGTTGTGGGAGTTCATGTCCTCATTCAGCTTTGGTAATTTAAAGGTTTCGCTTTCCACCTCCACAGCTCCCAAAAGCTATTTAGGAGTGAAACTTGGTCAGAATGGAGTGTCGTAGTTTTTGCAGTCCTGATCTCAAGCTTGTACGCTCTGTTAGAGAAGAGTTGAAAAAAATTCAGTTCTTAAAATAAAAAGTTGAAGACTGAAATGCCAAGCTGACAGTGGAACATGAAAGCTTGGGGGGGGGAAAAAACCCAAAACAAAAGCTTATTATTTGCATTTTCTTACTCTTTTAGCATTGGTGTGTATGCATTATGAAAGCTTTCTGCTATATGGTGCTTTTTTTATATCAGATCCCCGAGGTGGTTTGAGCTGGCCATGTTACATCCTTATAGGATGCTGTTCTCAGGTAAGCATGGTACCTTCAGTCCTATTTTGCTACTAGATGCATTAACAAAAAAGGTAAAAAGCGACATTTGGCAAACAGAACTGTTGAGAACCTGTTATGCACCTGGTGTTTCTCTGGACTGGCATTTGTCATTAATTGAGTCATTAACAGAGCACACGAGCATATGTTCAGGCAGCAAGCTGTGTTGCTTTTGGAGCAGGTACTGATACACGAAAGCCAGTGTTGATTGAACAAGGGAGAGCAGGGACCACCTTATTTTGCTCTCTACCTGCAGTCGAATAGAGGAATGAGGGATAAAGGAAGAATGCGAGCATTTCTCCTCATCTGCTCTCTTTCGCATGCCTTTTCCTGTGACAGGTAGCTTTACTCCCATCTCCTCATATCCTAAAACCATTGTGATTATCCTTCCTCCCATTCAAACCTTTTGCCATGATGGAGTTGATGCCAAGTTGTTTCCTCTTGCAGGGGAAAAACAAACAAACAAACAAAGCCACGATGGACGGTGTCTCCACACTCCTGTCTGTACTTACTCCTGACTGTTTTGGCTGGCTTTCTATTTCTTATTCCGGTGCTGCTAAGTGTGTCAGCATGCTTTATTCTGCTTTATTAACAGACACTTATGAAGGTTGCGTAGCTTTGATGAGTGCCTTTTTGCAGGGGCTGAGCGTGTGCTGCCTCTGTAGCATTGCTTGGTCCCTCACGAGGCACCTACTTGATAGAGGTGTGCAGCTCCAGGATGATGATGTCATTTTAAACCATCTCACAAAGTTCTGTCTGTCCTGCCCTGATGAGCTTTCTGCCCAGCCTGACTCTTGCACTCACCCAAAGGCCTTTCCAGTCGGATCCTACTGGTGTCACAGTTACTTCCAGGCTCTGCTTTCTCCAGTGTCAGAAATTTCGGGAGATTGGGAAATCACCCCAAGTGTCTAAGATGGGTTGGAGCTTAAATAGCACATCCCCAGGTACCCTCAAAACAACATGAGCCAGAGCGAACAGAGTGGTGCTGAGAAGGAGAGGTGTTTCGTGCCGCTGAATCCAGGGCACGTCCGAAGTTGAGGCGCAGATGGTTGCTCTGAGGGAGGACTCTTGGCTTTCTCCAGCTACCAGACTATTCTTGACCATGGTAACAAAGCAGGTATCAACAGTTAGAGTTAGGCGTGCATCCTGCACCAGTGACTCATCTACATTATGACATAATATTTTTTGGTAATAATTTGTAATAATAAAAAGGGTGCTGATGCTGAATTTGTTGGCAATGTTTTAAGAATTTATTTAGAAACTGTAAAACAGCATAAACTCATATGTCAGGTTTTCCAAAAGGGTAGTAATAATAATAATAGTACACAAAGTTTTAGTCAGACCAGAAGACAAAAAGCAGTTTGTTTCCAATTCAAAAAATACAAACGTTTCCTATGGATACAAAATTATAAAAAGTTTGTATTTTCCTCTTGGTCTGGTGACAGACACATACAGCAAAGTTGTATATTTCACCAGCTCCAAATTCACATAAGCTATGGGAAATGGCCATAAAGGAAAAACAATGTCGTGGTTAAGAAGAAAACATAGAAACAACTTTGCGTCTTTCATTTAACCAGAAGTGAACACCGTTCTCTTACTCCTTTGCACTTTTTGGTTGCCAACATTTAAATTAGTGTTATTCATGCTTCATATAACAATCAGAAATAACAGCAGGTTTACCTCATGCATTTATTTTTAATATTTATCACATAATGTCTTCTCACCATGCTACCTAGAAAGGTTAGTGTTTTTACTGACGACATTTAAGGGAGGTGGAGGGTGAAGGAATGCAGTCAGGATCCAGGAATATTTCTATCTACTGCTTCACAAGAAAATGTTAGAAATCCTCCAATTAGCATAAAAAGTAATTTTGTACTTCATTCCGCTTGGATCTGTTTGCAATAACATGTATCAGAAGGGGAAAATGCTGCTGAGTGCCTCTGTCGGTAAAACGCACGTCTGTCTCCTATATTGTGCAAAGATGCAGGAGCCCCGCGCATCAAGTCTCTGTCTGTGGCTTGCATAGGGGCTTCTGCACGTAAGAAGACCCAAGTGCGTCCTATTTACGATGGGTTTGTGCTTCAGGCTGCTGCTCCAGCCGGTTCTGTGTGTGCAGCATTCGCTAGTGCTGGGCAGAGGAATCACCAAAAATGTTGTCAGTAAAAACTAGAAGCAGCTCACTTTCTTTTTAAAAATAATAATAATAATAATTAATAAAAAGACTCTCCATCTTTGTTTGGTAATTTTCAGTGACAAGTGCCCTTTACATTTGCAATGTGGTTGATTTGTTACCATAACCTGTTGAAGGACTTGAAACTAATCTCCCTTCCAAACTTGATCTAGCCAAGATGCTTGGGGTTTTCATGTTATTTTGCCTGGTTCAAAGTTGAATTCTTGACTTTGCTATTTAAGCAGAATGCTGCAAAGCTGGTAAGGCCTGAGATTAGGTCTGACAACTCTTTTTTTCCTCTCTTTCCATTTGTGAGCAAAGGATGTACTAGATGGCACCAGAAAGCCACTGTTACCAGGCTGGTACTTTGCATCCCTTCTCACAGTAACAGGTAATCTGAATTGTGGTCCAAACAGGCACCACCTCTTGTTGGCAGTCGCAAACACCATGTTTTTCATAGAGTGGTAGTGGCAGCTTAGCCTTGATCGCATCTCTCTCTTACCTTGTTTAAGAAATACTATTATGAAAGAAAGAAAGAAAAAAAGCTGCATCTCACATTTCTTCTTGCTCTAGAACAACTCGGAAAATAGAATATTAGGTGCTCTCTGCCATCTTTGCTAACTACACTTTGGGAAAGAAAAAAAAAGCTTACACAGCACTACGACAGAATTCTATCACCAGCCAAGAACAAACTACAGCAATACACTATCGTGGCATTATTTACAACATGACGGAACATTATGCATATAATAAATTACATTTAATACTTCTCTTAAACTCTGCTATATGTAAGCTCATGTTTATTTTATTTAATTTGTTCAGTCCAATATATTTTCTTCTACATAACTGTATAGGCATGTATAGGAGGTGATAATGCTGTTTGCCTATCTTTTCTATGTTTTTTAGAAGCCAAATTGCTTTCCAAATTCATGATACATCACAGTAAGCTACTGTCCTCGCTTTTTTATAGCACATACCTTTCCACAGCAGAAGTAGTAAGGGATTGTCAGCTAGGCCTGTGCTCATATTGACATTAAGCCTTAGTAAGGGATACCTTCTCGTGAGCTCTTTTAGAGTTGATGAGGGAAAAGAAAGGAGTGGAAATTGTGTCACATTGCGCACCTTGGGAAGTCTGACAGTGCTCCTGATGGCACGCTTCTGTTCCTTCCCACTACACTTAACAGGGATATTTGCAGGGGAAAGAGCCAGGAAGAATGTCTACAAAGGTTAAGGTTGGAGTTCACAGGGGCAGATGAAAACTGAGAGTCCCTCGTTGCTCTGCAGGACAGAAAGTTTGCCTGCTGTATTTATTTAGCAGCTGTACAGAGGTTCCAAACTGGCATATGCAGAAGTCAAGGTTTCTTATGTTTATTAGAGGAGGGCTTGTTTGTTTGTTTGCCTGTTTGTTTAAACATTAAGCCAATTTACAGCTACCTTGTGTGGACTCTGTTCCATGGCTGATGGGATTCATCCCAGTGTAGAAGGCTCTGCTGTCCTGCTTACAAGGAGCAGCCTGGCCTCCAGGAGCAGGAGAGTTCCATGGAAGGCAGCTCTGTGCGGGTCTGGGTGCTGGAGGAGCTTAGAGTCCCAGAGAGCTGCACAAATACCCCAAGGAATCAAAAGGAAGCAAGAGTATCCGAAATGGTCCCCTTGGGTACCTGTGCTACTCTTCAGCCCCCCAGGTTCTCCCCAGACAGTCAGCAACACAGTTTCTGCAAGGACCATAGTACTAAGGGCTGACTCCCTCCTAAAGAAGGGATTTGGAGGAAACAAAAACTGGCATAAGAGATGCTGTAGATGAAGAACATGCAAACTGCTGGGTTTATAACAAGATGGACCTCGGGGGAGTTACCTGCAGAGAAGCGAACTACTTCCAGCCTGAGCAGAGAGGTGGAAGTGCCCCACTTCTCCTCATCTGATGCTGTTCTGCAAAGGGAAAAATGCTGCTCTGCATGTGTTCAGATGGCCACTGCCATCTGGATGCTCTGCATAAATATTCACGGGTGGAGTAATTAGTTTCCTAATGTAATTCTAACTACTTAAGCATTATTTCTGTTAATCAAACTATCAAAATGTATCCAACTGAAGTCATGAGACTACACTCTTTTGGGGTAATTGGTTTATTGCTATGGGCCATGCCAAACCCGAGTCCTTGAATGTGTACACAACCAACACATACAACCACTTTGTTTAGTTTTTGACTTAGGCTAAATTAGTCTTACTAATGCAGGTTACCAACTTCTAACTGTATTCCTTTTATTTAATTTGCATTTCCACTAGGTTAAAAGGAGACTGTAATGGTAGCTAGTCTGTACCCTACTTTTATGAATGTTAGAATGCGTAGAGGATAACAAGCTTCCCTACAGCTCTGAAGCACGTCCCTACCTACTGTCCATATTTCCATTAGAAATGAATAACCTGTATCACTCACTGTGTTCTCCCCAAGGTGTAGCACACCAGGAACCGATACCAAAGCAACTATGAAAACCAAAACCCATTCTAAAACCCATTCAGAATTAATTTTAAACATCTGGCAATGGTTGAAGATTGGAAAGATGTAAATTCGTTTGAGTTTCCTTCACAGAAGCTGGGAGTAAAGACAAAGGTTCAGTCCCAAAACAAACAATGCCCCTTGTTTTTAATACAACAAGTGAAAGTGGAGTGCCTTCTGTATTAAAATTATCACAGGATGTTTCCCAGTATAAAAAACTATGTGCAACTTATGTACAGTATTCTCATACACTTCTCTGACTGGCAATACTCAAAGCCAATGCTATGATTACAACTGTTAGGTTTGTAGAAGAGCAGACGCAAGAGGAAATTTTGGGTCCGGTAGCGTTCTAGCTGAGGTAGGTTAAAACAGACCCGCTAATTAGAAAATCCTGCACAAGTTTATATGGTATTAAATGAAACCGAAAATTGTACCACAGTTGGTCTCTGCTATTCTTTAAGACACCAAGCTGAGTGTAGCGCAGTTATTCCACTGTCTACAAGTTTACTAATACAATCCATTCCAGACTTTGAAGAAAGTACCATTGCTTTCCCACTTAAAAGCTTGTGTTATTTTTTCCCATCGTTGGTTTTATTTCTTATTTCAATCTTGACATCACCGAAGGTGCACTGCTGCTCTGCAGGAGAGGTGGGCTACGGGATGCTTGGCTTGGCTGGGTACAGGCAGCATAATGGCAGACTGCTTTTTGTCTGTGCAATAGCCCAGGACTGTTTTGTTCTGGGCTTCCTCCCCTTCCCCACAACGGCTGCAAGGTGGGGTGACCCCAGGGAGGATGCTGGCCCCCTGCCACAGGGAAGCCTTGCCATCGCTCAGTGCTGCCTGAGTGATGTGCTCTGGCCAGAGACCAGAAGTGGACCTGCAGCAGGATGCTTGGGGGCTGCCAGGCTGCCTGAAGGCAGGCCTGGGCTGTTTATCCTGTGGCTATGGCTTAATGCGAGGCAGTAAACTGCATTTTGGCTAGAAAATTTGTTTTCAGGTTTAATAATTACACATCTGATAACGACATGTGTGCGCGTATACGTATGCTTGGAGAAGAAAATTTGTATAAGCAGCAGGATTTATAAAAAGGAAATAGTACATTGATGGGATTTAAGAGTTTATGCTTTTCTCAGTTGATAGCACCACACTTACATGTGATTAGAGTGACAGAGTCGGAGATATCATGGGCTCACACAATCTGCTGCATCTTGTCTGCATGCGTTGCCGCTGTAAACACACACACACTTGCATACGTTAACTGGGTTCAGAGGAAAGAAGCGCACACACAAATCAGCGTGTTTTCTGATAACTGCCGGCAGGGGACAGTGCCATGGCTGTAGGAAAAGTTTCCTGTCAGTCAGACTCCAGCTGTCATGGGCAGCACCTGAAACGGCTGCTTGTTTTAATGGGAGATGCCAGACACAGGTCAGTCTTGCAAAAGATTTATGTCCCAATCCAGCAAAATTCCTAGGGATGGATTTCACAGGAATGCTATGAATCTCTCTCGCTCAAGTGCTTCAAGGATCAAGACATTAATTAGCTGACACTAATCTAATAGAAAATTAAGGCTTCTGATCTCAAAGCTACCTTAGAACTACAGTTGCCCAGGGCTTATCAGGACCAAGGCTGGAAAGCAGCATTTCTCTACATGGGATACTTTGCATGTGCCATATTTAAGTAAATCTTGTATCAATTAAATTCAAAGGGATCTCCCCTGCAACATTTTTCAAGAGTTGTGCTGATAACCACAATCAGATCTTCTGTATGTGGTAGTCTCCACAATCACACCTGAAGAACAAACACTAAAATGTATCAAGGATACTTCTCTCCTTTTCGTATCTGAATGCTGCGTGTATACTGCATGCGTTAGCTAAAATGAGTGTGACTATTACATGGCAGTGTTTGGAAACCAATCTTACTGTCGTTGAAGATAACGAGATAAGTTCTGCTACTGAATTCTAGAGGAACATTATCCCATAGTTTACTGCAGTCTAGACCCAGAAGGAGTAATAAATGGTCATTGGAGCCTCTGAATGGACAACCAGGAATTCTTGAGCACACAGCCCACTTCAGCTGTCAAAACATACGATTTCTTGATTTAAGGACTTCAGGTGGTAAAGGAACCCAGTTCACCTACTGATACATTGCTCCAACAGCCGTTGTCCCTCAGTCTGAGTCTTACCCATTTTTTCCAGCATCCCTAATATCTTTTAAGCACAAATCCAGCCATGAGAGAGAAAATACACTCATTTAACCTTTTGCTTTATAAATGTACGTGTGTGTGTGTGTGTGCACATGTGTATACATATGTATGCAGTGCAGTGTAGATATGTTCAAGTAGCCATCTGCAATCGAGTGCCAGTTCAGAGGGTATGCTTGCTATGGCTGTTAAATTAAGAATGAAGTGGGCTAGCTGTAATCAGCAGGTCATCTGGTGAGCAACATGCTGCACAATATTTTAAGTCAGGGAAGAGAATGCTTTCTTA
Organism: Gorsachius goisagi; assembly: GCA_018403395.1. NCBI lineage: Eukaryota > Metazoa > Chordata > Aves > Pelecaniformes > Ardeidae > Gorsachius > Gorsachius goisagi. The sequence goes on along the minus strand of BOSO01010752.1, from coordinate 15,598 downwards.
CTGACCTACTGAAAAGTGCCAAATTGCACAAAGAAAGCTTACAGAATCCAGCACAGGGTCAGGCAGGGGCTTCATTAGTTGTTGGGCAACTTGGGCTGTTTTACAGATTGCGGCACCTCCAGTCCCGTATGCAGGGTCACCTGCACAAAGAAGAAATAACACGTAGATTCAAAACTGGGACATCTTCAGCAGAAAGCATTTGTGAAGGCCAAGAGCAAGTAAATGACAGGGGAAGGGCTGTGCGACTTCAGGTCCAGGTTGAAGTCATCAAGAATATTAACGGAGATGATATTGAGCCCCTGAAATAAGCAAGTCTCCTTCCCCCTTCCCTCCTGGACACCTTGGGGTCTAGAAGCCAGGTGTCCCTATCTTTTCCCAAATCCAGCCATCAGTTGCAGTGGAGAAGGTGGATGGCGTCTTTGTGTGAGTGACCCCGAGTACTTCAGGACAGGGATTACACAGTGAAGTCCATGTATTAAATGTAAGAAAATCCTTTCATCTTTGCTGTCCTGGCAGGACAGACCACAGGACATTTTAGTGCTCCTTCTAAAACCTGCCATCTCTACGAGGTCAGGGTTCCCACACAGACGTACCAGAGCACTGTTCAACAGCAAACACAAGCTTAGTCTCAGCATTGCCTCCTGCCTCCATGTTGGCCATGCTCTGCCTTAGCTCAGTTGTGGTAAGAAATGTAAGCCAGGTACTTAAAGTATGTAGGTACCTAAAACTGAAGGTAGGTTGTGAGTAAAAATCTGTGTTGAATATAGCAGCGAGGTGCCCAGAGAAGTGCCTGTGTCTTCCACCTTTATGCAGCAAATACAACAAAGCCATGAAGCCTTCTTGAAAGATTTGGATGCCAGCAGTAACAAATGCTAAATGTTCATGTACTAATAAGGCCATGTGATGTTTCTGGTTTCAGTGTTTTAAATGATGAGTGTTCCACCCTGGCTGTGTTGGTCCTGTCTGACCTAAGCTGACCTCCTCCAGTCCTTGGGCTTCTGGGTGTTTCCATAGGTTCTCCCTCACACTACATCCTGTTTCTAGCCATGTGCAGTGGTCTCAAAATAGAAATGCATTATATTTAAATAGGGTTCCTGCAAGAGGACATCCTCTTGAGAGCAATCTCCAAAATTTGGAAAGAGCGGGAATGATGTGCTTACTGGGTCTTCTCTGTTGCGCTAATTCTCTGACCTACGTTGTCTTTGCTCTCCTTACCACTGTGCTGCTCACATTTCTGTCTCTTGCCAACATTAATAATCTCCAAATATAAGATTAGGATACTCATGTTTTTCAGCCAAACTGGCAGAGGAAGCCTTAGCACCGCTGCTTTCCAAGTGGAGCGTTGCAGCACAGTAAGTGTCAGAATCAGTCTGTGTGGGAACTTTTACTTGTTTTTACAGCATCACCCCTCACATCTGTGAGGCAAGGCAGGAGGTCAAATGTGGTTTTCCAAAAAGTGTTAGTAGCCCAGGTGTCAGTCTGAGAAGGAAAGAGCCCCTATCCATACTGACTCCCTATAGTTAGTAGCCCTAGCAGCAATGGCCAGTAGCGTACATTCTCCTATAGAAGCGAAGGGTAAGTGGGACTGCACTGCAGAAGACTTACCTGGACGTTTCTGTTGAGGCTCAATGCAGGCATGAAGACACCCTCAACATTTTCAAACGCTGGAGGCCCTTGCTGCTGCCCATTAATGTAAAAGGTCAGGTTGTGCTTGTTCAAATCCAGGAGAACACCAACAGTGGCACCTTTAGAAACTCCTCCTTCGGTCCTAAGGTACAAAGGGACCACACTGTTGGTGAGGGCAGAGTGCTGCACCACCACTGCTCTCTCTAGGACATGGCAGTCTTACGAGGCAAAGGGGGAGTGGAGCAGCACGGTGAAATGATTATCCCCATGGCGTTTGGCAATGGCTGACCCACACCTTCATCTCAAGCATAGGTACACATTCATGGGAGCTTAATGGGGGATCCTAAAGAGAAATCAGGTCCATCTCTCCTCCAACTGCAATCTAAGAGCCGAAAGTGGGGTCAAGCGCTAACAGGTCCCCTTGGCTGATGAGAGGCAGGGAGGTGAGCCGGTCCGGTCCCTGCTGAGCATGCGGGACAGGAGTCCTGGAGACACGGCTCCTCAAAGCATCCCTGCTATAGTGAAGAGACGCACAGCAGGGGATGAGAAAGCAGAAAGCTGGATTCCTAGGTGTTCATTTCTAATCGTTATGCCTGCTAACAGCTTGAGACTCAAGACATCCAGTTCAAGTACTCACTGAGTACATCCCCTAAGGGGACCCAGCTTTCCAGAGACCAGGGAGCCAGCACAGGTACAAGAGAGAGTGGTTTTGGGGAGGAAGGGAAAGTGGGGCTGGTTAGGGATGAGCGTAGCTGCCTGATTGACAGGGTGCTCAGCTACAGGACTGGGAGCTGTTTCAAGTGTGCAGGGTGCTTATTAATACCAGTGATAATTGGTTGTGTCAGGAGCAGCTGCTGAGAGCTACCGTGGTACCAGAACTTGCCAGGACAGAGTCAGCCAGCCATTACACGCTTGAACAACTTGACATTAATGCACTTTGATTTGGGGGTTAGTCAAACCCAGTATTACTTTAGAGAGTACTGCTCAAAAAAAAATCTACTAGATATGCAGATTGGCCACAGGCACTGCTGCTCTGCTCCAGTATCATGGGGGCTCTGCGATGGATTTGCAGCCTGACACAATTTGTTCAGGGTAAATCAGATTTCAAGTAATTTGCAGTAGGAAAGGAAGCAGCTGTCTTTTGTCCCACGCGCTCCCCTCAGGCACACCACATTCACAAGGTTCATGCTATTTTAACATCAAATTTATCACAATAGGTAGACCAAACATAAATAAAAGGGGGGGGGAAGGGAATCAAAATATGATTAGGAAGAACATAGTGCAGAGTAAGAAATTTTCATCTTGTCCACTAGGTGTCATGAACTGGTTTCCTTTAGACTAAATGCGGCACATGGCATTTCCTCTGAAGGAAAAGGGAGTTTTATCTCTGGCATAATAGCATAGCACACTAATCTGACTTCTCCATTTAAAGCTCTTGAAATAACAATAGTATACATGAGAATCATGAACTGGCTCTGAGATGTGCCAGATTTCAAACTTCACTGTTCTCACATTCCTTTTATTTGCTTTCTGGTCCTATAAGCATTAACAGATTTCTCTTTGAGCTCTTCTCCAAAACCATAAAGTAAATTATTTTCCAGCAAAAGTTAAGACACTTACCTATCCTCAGTATCTCAGTATCTAAACTGTTTTTATTAAAAGCACTCAATCATAAAGCTCATTATGAGATTGTGGGAACCATCTAGAGCTATTTACAAATAGATTACATTAATTTTTTTCTCTGTTATAGGAGAAGATTTGATTGCAGGGCACCATGTTTTATATCCTGCAGTGTTTTAAAATAGATTTTATGACATCCTTTTAAATGACATTGATTCTCTTAGGGAAACAGAAACAGCAACGTTGCCTTTTTGAGACTATTATGCCCTTTCCTATACAATAAGCTAATTTGCTTCTTGTGGGCTAATTAGCTGCGTGCTGCGCAGTGACCTTGAGTGACTCCCCTGCAGCCCCTGGGACCAGCCCCTCTGAAGAGGAGATAGATGCGCAGGACCCAGCTACAGCCCCTCCAGAGCCGAGGGATGGGGACCCTCTCCCTCCCTTGCTGCCCCACGTCTTGCAGGGCTTCAGCAGGCAGCTTGCCCCGTTCCTCATCTGGCACCTTCCCAGAGGGAGCAATCGGTTCTGGTGGGATGAAGCCAGAGCAAAGGCAAGCAGGGGCACTTTGCCATGCTGCTACCACAGAGGCTGGACTTTCCCTGGGGCTGAACAGCTGCTCTTCCTGAGCATCCCACAATTTCCTTGGGAGAAGTACTTTGAGTACTCTGCTTTTTGGACTGCTGTCATGGCCACTTCCTTTAGGAGGAGAGGTGGGAGAGTCAAAGTTTCAGGACCAAACTTAGGCAAGCCATTTCCCCACTCTTCTGTACATCATTTAGACAGTATTACAGGGTAATTTTTCTAATCATTTCCTTAGTTGCAATAAAAGAAGACAGCTAGCTCAAGAGACTCAAACTGATGTTGCTCTCTCCTGGTGTGCTTCTGTGGCAGCATGTAAAAAAGCTGCTGCTTTACTGCAATGCATTTTTTAAACTACTCAGTGAGAGTTATACCATAGGCCCCTAGTAATCTGCATGCCACGTAAAGGGAAAGTGCAACTGTTTATTACAATACGTCTCCAATAAATACTTAGCATTCATTAAATGATAATGCAGTTTTGAAGATACGCACCACTCATTAGTTCAAGTAAATGATGCTTCTCACACCTCTTTTCTCACAGTCCTGCACATTTTTATTTCTGTGTGCAATGATAAGCCCAGAGTGTGGAAGTGCTGTGCAGAAGCCTGGAAGGTCAGAGTACAGACAAAGGAATTTGGCTACCATGAAAAATGCCGTTGCCTGTGGCAGTGGAGGCTGTTATTCTAAGATGCTTTCAGCAGCAGCTTGGACAATGTGCAGAATAGGACTGCATGGCTTGGCTTGAGGAATTAAGAATAGTAATAAATTTCACTATTATTGGAAAATAAAACTTAACAATTTACGAACACTTTAATAAACTGAAGAATTAATTTAACTCTCCATTAAGAGTATTTTAATAGTGAACTTCACAGTAGCTAAACAACTTCACCATGTCTATTGTCAAGGACAGTATTTTTCAGAGAATTATAACATTTTTGTGTGATGAAAGCCTTGTCTTGAGATCTCTGAAGTCAGTGAAGAGTCTCTCCTGATCACAGGGGGCTTTAAGACTACACTCCAAATTCTCTCGATTTTGACTTCCCTCTGTCTTTCAGTATAAAACTTTTCAGTGCGATTCCTGTCTCTTTCTTTACATAACCATGCAGTGGTGAGAGCATATCCTATAGCACCAGGTATTCCTGCCCTTGGGAACTTTGCCAATAAATGGATCTATTGCAATGAATGCCAGTGCCTCTTAGCAATGGGCATACAATATCTCTGGTGGGAACTGATTATTTCCAGGAACAATGAGGCTGAAAGGCACCTCACCAAGTTATGTCCCTGCCCTAAAGTGTTTTCTTAACCAGTTTGCTCAATCTATTCTCAAAGGTTCCCTCTCTTTTTGATAGCATTAGAGTCTTCTGTTCATGCCTCTTCTTCTAGCATTACAGAAGCCATAGAATCACAGAATCATAGAATCGTTCAGATTGGAAAAGGTCTTTAAGATCATTGAGTCCAACTATCAGCCTAGCACTGCCAAATCCACCACTAAACCATGTCCCTAAGCACCACATCTACCCATCTTTTAAATATGTCCAGGGATGGGGACTCAACCACTTCCCTGGGCAGCCTGTTCCAATGCTTGACAGCCCTTTCAGTGAAGAAGTCATGGTAGTTTTTAAGGATTTCGACAGGTCCAATTTTCCATGCTATGAGTGAAAGGAACAGTAAAGTACTCTAAATGTGACAGGTCCCATGAATAGGTCTTTCAAGCTCTACCTCAGCTTATCCTTGAAGCTAGTCATTTATTTATTGCCCTAATTTATTCTCATGAAGATTAGGAAGCATGAAATGATTACTAAGATGTAACCTCCATCACAGTAACATCCGAGAGGCTAAAAGCTGACAATAAATTTCCTTTGGACTGTGATACTGTGCTCTCATGCACTTCTTTCCAGTGAGGAAAAAACAACTAGGCAGCAGTGACTGTTTCCACAAGACTATTACAGCTAATGAGTTAAAAACCTGACCTACTTGACTGTCACGGTTCAAAATATAATGCCTAGACCTAAATTCATTGAAGCGCATGTGATTTCATAAGACTACATGCCCTTTACGAGTGTACTTCACTTGAACAGATATTCCATGGGTCTATCCATGCCTTGGATGTGGCTGCAAAGCTTTGTGGTTTGTCAAGTAAAAAGCGGGGAACTATCACCAACAGAAAGCACTTTGTTCTCCTGTTTAAGCAGGGCGATTGGAAATCCAAAGTGTTTCCATTGTTTGTGCTTCCCAGAGAAAAAGCTTTTGCTTAGCTTGTGTGTTGCTTGCCGGGAGGAGGATGCTGAGGACCAAATCCATAAAATAGGTTTCTGGGACAGTAGTACACAGAATGGTTGCCAGCTTTTTTCCAGAAAACATAAGCTATTCCACAGAGCATTAAAATTAATACAGCTTAACATTACTTCCGCCCTAAATCAAATCAAGAAGTTAAAAGGACAGAGAACCTTTTGTTATATTTATTAAACTGGTGTTATTTTAGTATCTGTTGTCTTAGGACATGATCTAAGGTCTTTGGAGCCATGGAAAATATTCCAATTGACTTCAGATAGCTTTTGATCCAGCTACAAGGTTCTCTCACCTGTCTCTAATGAACTGCAAAATCAAACTACATTTCAAACAAAAATCTCCAGCAGCTGCAGTATACTTACTTAAAATACAAGTATGCTTTAGAGTATAAATGACTATTCAACAGGAGGCATTGCAACCAGCTTTAGGATACAGTGCATGTTGGCATGAACTTATCTCTTTAAGGAGATAATACCTGCATTTGAGCATTTGAAAAATCACCGCAAGCCCTTCTTTTAATCATTTGGTGTAACAGAAACAACACTTGAGCTAATGACTGTGGAAGACCTGCTAGGACAGTCAATAGAAAACTAAATCAAAATTGATTCCTGCTCTGCCACAGACCTATTACATACCCTTGGTCAGTCACTTTATTTGTACATCAATCTCCCATTGTGATAAGAGTAGGTATACAAATACACCATTCTCCAAAATAAGCAAGGGACTTAGGATCCTGAATCACACTCTTCAGTGGAGATCTTCCTAAGGGTCTCAGTTCGCGTGGTACCCAGCTGACCTTCAGCTAGGGACGACGGAGAGACGGCAGTGCAGTTGTGCTCTGGTGATACCCCAGGGAGCTTCAAGTGAAGCTGAGATGTCTCCCCTACACAGTCCAGCATCACATTAAGGAAACACTGCCAGCACTAGGCAGAGGTAACCACCACAAGCACTGAAAGCCATGCAACTGTGTCAGCACAACACTGGATCTATATTGATGAATGCCACCTCTGTGTGATCCGTCCCTGGAGGCAGCTTCAGTTAGAACATGGCTCCCCACCGCTCTGTTGTGTGGAGCACGCAGAGCCTCTGAGTGGTGGGGGAAAGGGGGGTTTGGTAAGGATGAGGTGAAATTCTCCTTTGTGTTGTAGTAGTTGAGATGCTTTTCAAAGCTCTTCAGTACAATGGCTCAGCTGGACAGAAGCCATCATTAAGCCCTCACTGCCAAACAGTCCCCTGTGTCCAGATCACCCTAGGTGTGACCTACAGCATTACCTTTAATCAGCTTTCAGGACTTGTGATAAACACCTGCCTTTTAGACAGGCAATCACCAGTGCTTTGCCTAATGATTGCGCAACCCCACAGCCAAGATTCCTCCTAAGAGAATTAACCACCTTTCTCCCTGCACTTCTCCAGCAATGAGAGAGAAATCCTGCATCCCAGTGCGCTGCACTCCTGCCTGCCGACGCCGTGGGTGGGACGTGCAATAACGGACTTAAGTCACAGCAGGGGGGATTTAAGCCAGATCTCAGGAAAAAATTGCTAACAGTGAGGATGACAAACACCAAGACGGATTGCTAAGGTGCAATCGCTGTTACTAGAGATTTTTAAGAAGGAATAAAATAACTACAGTTAGCAGGGAGATGGACTAGATGGCTTGCTGAGACCCCCTTCTCTGACGCAAAGCAGAAAAAACTATCAGTAACAAGAAAAGCACGCAAGTGGCGCTTACCGATTGGTGTGGGAATTGCAATGCATGAACCAGCTGCGGTTGTTGTCAACGTACATGGCCCACGCCTTGTCGTCTTTGCCCAGCATCATGTCCTTGACGACATTAATCCTGGCAATACCAAAGGCTGGATCGGGATGGTTGTCATACCGGTCCACATGCAGCTCCCAGTAATGCACGCCCTTGGAGAAGGCTGCTGTGCCAAGAACAACCCGGTCATCGTAGCTGTTGCAGGTGGCAGTCTGGTTGTCATTCGACAGCACTATGTCTCTGTGAGCTGAGGAGGGGTCGAAGGTGAACCACGCCACTGTGGAAGGGGAAGAGGAAAGGCAGGATTATGGCAGAACGGGCTGTGTTCAAGTGTCGTCTGCTTTACTTCCATTAGGAGAATGAGATTCTGCCTTCCTAAAGATACCACTGCACTTTCAGGCAATAAAGACAATATCTTTCCTCATTACTCTAGGCAGCTACACAAGATTGTTTTGAGCTGGTACCCTGCTGTTTTTCAGCTCAGAAGTGCCTTATATTATCTGTGCTTGTTCCTCTGAACATAAGCTGCTAAAGGCAGCGACTTTCTGTTCTCACACAATAACAAGAAAGTCATTGAGGAGGCAAAGGCTTCTTCATGATAGGGAAACTGCTCACACAGGTTGGATAGGTTCTCAATTGCCTTTAATGGAAATGGAGTCCCACTCTGTCCATGCTGGTAAGGACTGACTTTGTTGGTTTATCAAAGGAGGGGAAAAAAAGGAAAGAAAAAAAAAAACCAACGAGAAAAGGCTCTTAAAAGTATAAATATTTTATACTGGCCTATTTTGGCAACACAGCATAAAAGTGGAAGTGATAATAGCGTGCACTTCTTGATTCATTACAATATCATTAATGAAGACGAACTTCTTGTAATGCCTGTATGGATGTCAAGTGTAATTACAGCGGAAGAAGCATGAATTCCCATCTCTGTATTATCAAACCTTGCTGTGAAATTGAAGCAGTAGTGAAGAAAAAGGCAAATTCCAAAGATATATGCAGAAGTGGAGACAGAGTAGCACAAAAATATCCCATGTTGCATAACTGCTTCTGTATGCTAAAGCAAATAAGAATCTCAGTTAGACCCCAGACTTCTACAGCCAAATAAAATTGCATGATTTGAAACCTGAAATGTTACTGACAATGGAAAATCCCCCCAAAGTCCTAGGAGAGCTCAGTCCCTGTGCACATTCAGTTCTTGGCCTCTCCGCTCAGATGATCCAAAATCTCCATGCCAGTAAATGCCAAAGATATTAGTGGGTACAAAGGGATGCAAGTGTCCTGCCACTGAGACCTGCAGCTTTTCACTTGGAAACTGGCAAAAACCCAACTCACCATCCGACGTCTGTAAAATAACTGTCTTGCTGTAAGGACCAACTCCTGATGAGTTGAAAGCTTTGACTCTTGCATTGTAGGTACTGTTGAAATGAAGGCCATCGATGGTGCACAGAGTCTCCTTGCCAACATATACTTCCTAACCATTCCACAAAAAAAGGAGAGAGAGAAAGAGAGGCATAGTTTAACTGTTACTCCTAAATACAAGCCACAAGTAAAACAGCTTCTCATTGCTTCCCAGGATGTAAAAGTTATGCTGTTATAACATGGACAGCCACAGCAGTGGAGACATCAAAGATGGTTAGCAGTGGAGATGCTAAGGTGAAGATGAAGCTGGAAGGGTACAGCAATAACAGGCAACACAGAAAGATCTTAAATTTTATCCTTTTTTCCTATACATCTACTCCAAAACACTGTTTTGGATAGTAGTTCCAGTGTCTGAGCCACTGTGGCTATTCTTATATTTATGTAGGACCAAAAAAGAGGGGTGTGGAAGAATAAAAAAAACCCAAGCAAGCGCAGTTTTATTCTGTCAGAAAGGTTGTCTCATGCCTGTGTTAAAATACAGTTTTGAAACCTGCAAACACAAAGCCAGAAGAAACCAATCTCCTAAAGATTTGGATCACATGCACCACGTGATGAAACAGCAACTAGACAACAGAGACATCATAAAAGTCTGCAAAGATTCACTAATGTGCAAGCACTCGTGTAATGTGAAATATTTCAGGAAGAGGAGCATCTAGGCAGACTAATGAAGAGGATCAGGCAGATTATACAGTCTATGATGAACTGAAAGAAGCCTAGAAACCTCATGTTTGTTGGAAAACTGAACAGAAAATGACAGAAGAGGAATAAATCCTGTCTTGGCAGCATGTTGAAAGCCACAATTCCTTTCCACCTCTGACTTCCCCAATTCTGTGAAATCCACAGATTTATGGTAGCAAAGGCCCTAAAGAGCTTAAGGCTGTGACTAAGCAGACCACTCAGGCCCCAGTTCAGTTAAGACACTTCAGTATATGCCTAAGAGCAGCCCTGTCAATTGGGCTCTTTGATATGAACCTAAAGTGAATTAAGTATGTGATGAACAAGAAAGAGATTACTTAAGTTTACAGCAGGCCATGTGTTTGTCCACTTTGCTACCACGGCGGCTGCTACAAATAACAAAATCTCTTGGATCCCGAGTTAGCTGATGATCTTTCATGGAGAGAAAGAAGAGTTTCAACAGAATAGCTTAATTTATCTCCATGTTACAACATATGCTGTCTGTGCAAAAAGATGTATTTGTAGGACAACTCTGACATTTTTCTAATCCATTTCAAATTTTTGCCACTGTTGACTGCTTGTGTTTATTCAGACTGATGCTCTCTGCTACAGTGGGAGGCAAAAACTGTTCTTTAAATCCACCCATTGAATACTGATAAAGTGCAGTCGGTGTCATTGCTTTCAGATATATATAATCCCTCATGAAAAGGGTCAGCAAACTCTTATTGAAATGGCATTGCTGAGAAGCCTGCAGTTTATCTTTCAGTGGGTAAAACTGAGGCTGTTTCTACCAAAGCAAGCAAAGCGTTCCCCCTGAGAAGTGGTCACCCTAGATTTTTAAGGACTGAGATGGTTTTGTATCTTTTTCCATCCAAAATCTTGACATGGCAGCACTGGCAGTCCTAAAACCTTTGCCAGTTACAAACCCTCCCACCCAAATAGGCTTGGATATGCACCAGCCTGAAATCTTGTTTATTCACAAGTATTTATGTAGTTGTGAATTCCTAACACCTTGTTCCTAACTCTTCATTCATCACGCACTGATAAGACTCTTACCTACCAATATTAACTGTACTGGCAGCTCCCAGCAGCCGTTCACAAAGGCACCTTTCACACTTTCAGTTGTGGAGACCAGCCTCTTCAATCCCATGTGAAATGATACTTGGACCAAGGAACTGAGGACACCTTCCAGAAACAAAGTGTCCTCTTCAAAATGCCCTGCCAATATCACTGCCTCTTCTAATGAGGGACGTCCAGACCAGGCACCCTTGCTGGCTATGGCTGTAGCTGTTTGGCACAGGGAGGCAGTTCCTTAGGTAGACCTGTACCAGGCCATTTTCAGCTTGAGAAACCTTTAGGTTTCCAGTGAGAAGCCAGTTTGCAGCTCCTGAAGAAAATGCCACCACATGATTTTGGCAAAATTTCCCATTTGTGAAGAGAGCAGCTGTACTCCACAATTGACCTCCAGATGCTCTCAAGGCACTAGCCCCTAGGGATTGCACTGGGCCAGCCTGGTCCTGGAGCAACAGGAGGGTGAGCCCTGCCTGAAGAGGAAGGGCCACAGCTTCCAGCAGGATCCCATTTTTAGTCAAAAAAACAGGAAAAATTGAGTTGCATTTCTGGGCCAAGAATCTCAGCTGTTGAAACAAGGTGCTACGGACAGCCAAGAGTAGGGGCTTCAAAGAAGTCTCTGTTTTGTGGAATGAAACACTTCCAGCTCCTGTAGGCTAGTATGGGATTTTCTGCTCTGGTACCGTCCTGGGGGACCTCAAGTCCCTCTTTGCCAGAACCCTGAGAATAACCTCAACCAAACTTCCCACCCAAGCTGGGGCTCCTTCTAATAAGCAGCACCTGCACTGCTTTCTACATCCACGCGATGGAAGCAAGGATGTGTTGACAACCCGCATCTTCCCTACCCCCTCTCCCAATCCTCTGACAGACACAAATCCCTGTCCTGAGGAAACTCACATACAAAGAAACACAAATAAATGCTAAATGAAATTCTCACTCGGAATTGGCCACCATCTCCATCATCAAGTTCCAAGATATAACCCTCCACTGGGTTGTGGCTCAAAGGCGGCATCCTCCAGGCCAACGTCACGCTGTTGTTTCTGGTGCAACACTTCTCCAGCTGCAGCAATGGGACGGGTGGCACTGTAACGGGAACTGGGCACAGATTAGTGTAACCCTGCCTTGCCCCGTTAGTCCCTGCCACGAGCAGCACGCTGACCGCCCACCTCCCTCCCCTCGCAGGGGACTCAGTATTCACTAGGAAGAGGACCCGTTCCCTTCCTTGAAACAAAAGGCAGTAAACATGATATAACAAAATGTCGTTACTCAGTTACACAAACCGTTTGGCAGAAACAGGTAAACAGAAACATACCTGGACATCCTTCTGGTGCTTTGTAAGAACTACAGTCTGGGGGCCTCATGTCTGGTTTCCCCCCCCCCCCCCAGGGGCCACCGTCTAGAAGTGCTTTTTCTCATGCTGGAGCACTTTGTTCCCTCTGTCCCCAAAAGGAGAGAGGGAGCAGCGGTGGCAGGGGGTGTCTCGGGCCGTGGGGCGGCATAGGAGATGTAGTGCTGCCGGGAAGCCCAGCTTATTAACAAAGAATTGGGCTATTAACCAGCAGAGCAGCCACTCCTCCCAGCACAGCAGAGAGAGAGAGCCTGAACTCCACCAACAGCAGGAAAACAACTCTTCACAATAGGTTTGTTGGGTTTTTTTAAAAATCTAATCTAACACACCATCCTCCCCCCATACCCCCCAGTTTTTCATCAAAACCACCTTGGATATGTTATCTTTATGGAAGCCATACTTAAAAGAAACTGTTGAAGAAAATTAATTCCATTTCCAAATTTTATCAAAATCCCTTGGTTCAAGTAGCAGAAGGAACTTCTGCACCAGAGGAGGCTGCCTGTGGCTCACTCCTCTCGGCAATTATAGGCGCAAAGTTATCTACCACCACTGTTTAGAGACTCGCTCGGGAGAAATACCAAAAGACTGTTGACCAGACTGGCATCTTAAAAATAAAAATAAACAGAGTAAAACATTCAGACATGCCTCTGTGGGAAAGAGGCCTCCACCACACCTCCTCTGCTAAACCCAACTGAACTCTCGCCGTTCACTCCTTGCTGGAAATTATAAAGTGAAAATTCAGTCTTCTGGAGAGACTTGGCATGTACCTTACGCACTGCTGAAATTGCACAGGTTAAGTGGGATGTAAGCCATGCATGGACCCTGCCTGGTCTTTTGCCTAAGGCTGAATTTCACCGTGCAGGATCATTTCTGCAGAGCTCGACCGTGTCTTACAAGGAGCTGAGTGCTCTGAGCATTCATTGACTTAGCTCTTAACCTTATCAGTTTGCTATTCTTTTATCTATCTTCACTCTGCTTTGAGGCTCTAGTTTATTTTCCTCCCTCTGTCTACATGAAAGCTAAGCTCTTGAGCTGTTCCTTTTGCCCTATTTTACCTCGCCGGATAAAAGAGGACTGCTCGTGTTTTGTGTACCAAGCAGTCTGTGGGAAAATGGATGCTACTGTGTGACGGGGTGAAGGCTTCACCCCTGCTTTGGAAGTGACACGAAAGTCAACATCACACTTGTGATAAACGGTGCAGAAGCCACCGTGGCTTTCCGCTGGCGTTATCCATCACCGCAGTGAACGCGGATGGTTGGTAGCCCAAAAGAATCACTGTGGTCTGAAACAAAAGAGCTTTATAAATTAGCTCTTGAAGGTTTTGCTGTGAAAAGAGAAAAAAAAAATGCCTTGTTCCTATTCCTTGACATTTAAGGATGATTCAGAGGATGTCAGAAATAAAAACCTGCTTGTTTTTTTCACAGGGAAAGTTCAGACTTTTCCCTAGGAGACGCTGTGCCTGGAGAAGTAACAGAAATGTGACGTTACAAGAGTCAAACACCTGAAAACAAGGAATTCAGACGTAATGGGATTTTTTAAGTGAACCATTTTAAGCTCAGGGTTTTGTCTGTATTTGTTAGCCTGTGTATTTCCAGTGATTGATGAGCCTGGGAGAAGATGAGGCTGTACCAGCTGTCTACCCCTCTGCCACTTTAGCTAACAGGTTAACTGTCTCAGGAGGCATTTGCTGGGCTCTCCCCACTTCTGAGACTCCCCCTGGCAAAACTGGATGAAAACTTAATTCCTGAAGTTTATAAAATGTAAAATAGACAATGCCCCCTCACCTCTGAATAAACCACTAACCTCTCCAACCCCCTGCAAAAATCTCCTAGGAACACTGACGGGAGGTGATTGGGGACTGTTCACGTAATATACAATGCCAAAAAAAAAGAGAAGAATTTTTGGGGGAGGGTAATGAAAATAGGAATGCCGCCTAGGATTAGAATATGTTTTCATACGGTGGAGTGCTGTTGTTCCCACTTCCCAGGGGCAGTGTGAATTTTGGCCCTGAGTGTGAGAGTCACACATGCTATGGGGAAGTGCCTGGGCTTCTTTACTGTGCCACTGAACATTTAAGTTTTTGTGAGTAACCCTTACCAGTCCCCTACTCCCTTTGGGCCAGCCTGTGGCCTGAACTGTACAACCCACAGTAGCTGAAGGAGAGGTAAGAAGCTCCCCCCAAGCGGCAGTGCAGCTTTGCTGGATGACGCTCGCTGTGCCTGCCCTCCTGCCTCTTCCCTGGAGACTGATGGGCAGAGATTTGCTTTGAGCTCAGATTCCCTCTGGGAGGAGAAAAGATGTACTCTTGTTGTAAAAGTCACAGGAAAGTGCGAAGCGAGTTGAATAAACGGGACACCGGGATATCCTTCATAGCGAAGAGCAACAGGACAGGACTAAAAAAAAAAAAAATATAGGCTAAGTGCCAGAAAACAAAAAAGACTCAGATGTTAAATTACAGCGCTGTCCCGCTTCTTGTTCAGCTTGAAGTCCTCTAGAGAGTTTTTGAAGGAAAAAATTAAAAATATAAAGGGAGAAATGATACTGCATTGGTACAGCAAGACCTAGTAATGAGGCTGAATGATGTCCTGCTAGTTTAAAAGTGTTTCATGCAGGTTGCACTTAGCTAAAAAATGTGATACTGATGTCTCAAGTCAACTCAGAAGTTTCAAAAACACATTGCTCAATGTATCACACAGCTGATCTCCTCTCAGGGTAGAGTAGGGCTGCTCTAATATGTTGCCTGTTATCTGTCCTCTTGACAAGCAAGTTGCACAACGATGCCCTCCACCTTCCCAGATTAATTTTTAAAGGACTAAATGCAGTGGAATAATGGGACCCTCAGAAAAATGAAAACTTTGACCTCCTCCAAAACTGCAGTACAGCCCTGTAACAGCCTGAGTCACTGCTGTAGCAAGTGCCCTACAAACAATACAGGCTGGGGGAAGAAAGGATCGACAGCCCTGCCAAGAGGGACTTGGGGTATTGGTGGATGAAAAGCTGGACATGACCCAAAAATGTGCGCTGGCAGCCCAGAAGGCCGACCGTACCCTGGGCTGCATCAGGAGAAGTGTGGCCAGCAGGTCGAGGGAGGGGATTCTGCCCCTCTACTCTGCCCTGGTGAGACCTCACCTAGAGTACTGCGTCCAGCTCTGGAGCCCTCAGCACAAGAAGGACATGGAACTGTTGGAGCGGGTCCAGAGGAGGGCTACAAAAAT
>BOSO01010751.1:20378-45854 GCA_018403395.1 Gorsachius goisagi | reverse complement strand
GGACAAGGGGCAATGGCTACAAACTGAAACACAAAAGGTTTCAGTTGAACTTAAGGAAAAACTTCTTTACTCTGAGGGTGACAGAGCACTGGAACAGGCTGCCCAGGGGGGTTGTGGAGTCTCCTTCTCTGGAGATATTCAAAGCCCTCCTGGACGAAGTCCTGTGTAACATGCTCTAGGAGAACCTGCTTTAGCAGGGGGGTTGGACTAGATGATCTCCTGAGGTCCCTTCCAACCCTTGTGATTCTGTGATTCTGTGATATCTTCTTCTGACCATAGCTGGTCATCAATTTGCAGATAATATTTCCCATTTTTTTCATATTACAACAAAGAAATAAACAGAAAAGCTCCTTCTACCTACATACAGGAGGTTTGTTCAGAAGGAAACTTTCATTGAAAGTATTAGCATTTTCTGGATTCATCACCTGTACCTTCACTTAGACCCCAGATCTTCAGAACACACTTCTTCTTTCACAGGAAAGTACCCCAGCCAGAAATAATAAGACATGGAAGCTGTGTCTAAACACCAAGGGCAATCCTCAGGAAATTCTGTCGTACTGAAGATTTTTTCCACTTGTGTAAGTTCTTTTCAGCAGAGTCCTGACAACTGTCTCAGGAGGTTGTGTCTTGCAGAACCATATCTGATTATAACCATGGGAGATACCACACAGTTTTTCATACAATTCCAATTATTCCACAATATCCACACACTTAGTCATTCAGCCTCTAAAAAAAATGTGTAATAAGTATCAATTTTCTATGATAAATATTAGAGAATTATGTAACATTTAAATTCACTCAACCTGATATTCCTCTTCAAAGTTTTACAGATACCTGCCTGAGAACAGGAAATACTGATGCACTAATACCCTGTTCAAATGTAACAGAAATCTTAACTTCAGAGTGAGCTGCTTGCTGGATTATTTACTAAAAACTCTTCAGAGCAAGTTTCGTGGAGAAAAAAATCTGGTCAAGATGCCATAGCAAGAACCCTTGCACTTGTCTCTTAGCATTTATGAGTCAATAAATAGCATTAATAAGCAATACAATGTCACAATCTTTTCATAACCAATTCATAAACAGAATAAAAAGCCTAAATTTAGTTAAATACATGATTAAAACCATGCTGCACCACCCTTAAACAGTTCTGGAGTGCCTGTCTCTTTCTTGAGGCTAGGATGGTTTTCATTCACAAGTGGCAAAAAATTGCAAGGTACAGATATCATCAATTAGACTCTGTAGATTGTTTACCTCAAAGACAGGGAAGATTCCTGATTTATAGGCTAATATTATCATGCACCAAAATATTAATTTGCTCAATCATTTTGCAACCATTTCTCATGGGGCAGATTATCTGCAGTTTTTTTCACAAGTTACCATGTCAACACATACAAATCAAGAATGTGAAAGAAGCCTGTCTAACACCTTGTGCACTTAATTTGGCAATCTAACTTAACCACAAACTCACTGGAAATTCAGATTCCTGGGGAAAAAAAAGTCTGGGTATTATCCTTTGCTTCAAATACAATCATGTATGTTCTCTCCCAGTCAACAGTGACAGGTACACGTCCCTGAAGAGGAGAGGTACCTCTGCTCTGTTCAGCCTGGGCACTTTTCTCAGTTTCTTGCATCCTCCTGTATCCTCCTTCCCATTTGGTCAAATAATGAATTATTATCAAGTCTTAAGAAATGATCCAAAGCACTGAAGTTAGCCGTCTTGACCTTCCATTGTATGCAGGGGAATTTAGGCTGCTTCAGCTCATTGTAATGCACCCTGCCTAGCACAAAGTGGTGGAAGTCATAGCACCCATACAGTGCAAGGCTGTGAGGTACATGTCCTGCTTAGCCTGCACAGGTTGAAGCCCCCACCCCAAAAACCTTGCTCCGTGAATTAACCTGAAGAACTGTATTTCATTCTGAAGTCAGACTGTCGGGCAGCCAGAAACAGGAGAATCATCAGTCCTTCTTCCAGAGGGAAGAGAATCTTTGACTACATTTGGGAGGTGGTAGAATAGACAATCTGGTTTGTGGCCCTATTATCTTTGGGTAATGATAGTCCAATGTAGCTTCTTCTGTGCTCATGTGGCTAAGTAGCACCATTTCCATCCCTTTCTTAGGGAAATGCTTTTTTCTTGGACTATCCTCTACGACTTTCAGATACCTGCAGAACAGTTACTTCTGACCCTGTTTGGGCATGAACAGCAAGACCCTCCCAGCAAGCTTTGTTTTTTCTGAACTGGCAGTAACTGGCAGTTTGGAGTATGTACGAGCAACTAAAGTGCTAAATAAGGGGACAGGCAAATCTCAATTTTCTATGTACCCGTTGGTGTATGTTGACCCATGTTTTTCAATTTGATCATTCTTGAACTTGTTCTGAGCTTAAGCAATTTTCCAGCACTGACATTTCCTCGCTCATTTCCAGTCACCATAATTTTTCATGCAATATACCATAAATGGAATTTGTTAACTTTCCAGATTAATTCTCACTCTTTACCATTTCACTGTATTATTGTACTTAAGTGATGTTCTACATCAGTTCCTGCTGTTTTAAACACCATGGTCCTTTTGATAATACAGGATTAAGCTACTTGAAGAATGTCAAGCATTTTTATTTCCATTCCGATTTCTGGTCTTGTTAAGTACCCTTTTCCTCCTGATTTTTTTTCCTCTGAAGGTAATTAACCCATTCAGCCTGAAATATTAATCTTAGTGCATTATTTGTTAGAAACAAAAGAGAGGTTACTGCATCCTTTTTGCTTCATCCTTTTTTATTGTTTATTTATCAGTCAATTAGCAATCTTCTAAGTCAACTAAATTAAGATGATTTTGTACTTCAAAAAATATGCTGTTCTTTTAATGAAAGCAAAGTTGTCAAAAGCTTGTTCAAAATCTGATGTTGGAACCAGACTGCAGACCCAGCAATCATAACCGCAGTGGTCTGGGAGAGCTCATAAGTAGAGATTCACATGTGGTTTAGACAGTCAATAATCACCCATCAGTATGAATCTTTGGTAATGAGGACAGAATAATAATTTTAAAAAAACAAAAACAAACAAAAAAACCCCCAGAAACCCCATTGGGATTATTGATCACAAATGTAGCTTAAGATAAACTAAAAATACGTAGTTTAAAAATCAAATTTGGATCAAAACTTTGGGGTTGATCTTTTTTTCCACTGCTCAGAAAAATTTGCATAATATTATTTGCATGAGATTGCTTAAATATGAAAAGAAAGCCTGTTTGATAATTATTTTTGTTGACTTTTTAGTGAGGACCTCACTAATACTTCATAAGAATATGAGTTCTTGGATGTTTATTCACACTACAATTCTAAATCACTATTTCCATTAAGATATGAGTAAAGGCAGCCTAATTTCTAGCTTGCTCAAATAACAGATGTATTAAGTCTAGTTAGGATTTGCTACTGTTATTACTTTTTAAACTTCAAAGTATGAAACAGATATATCTCAGAATAGATATACAATTATTTTTTTAGGTGACCTGAAGAATGTGCTAGAATTAGGGAAGGGAAAGCCTAGGAAATAAACATGATATTAGTCTCCAAAACCCATTTTCATATATACTACCCTGATGTCAGAAATTATGCAAAGGCAAGTTAGAAAGTACTTGTGGTTTCTGAAGAAAAGAGGAAGGTATTGACAAGAACGGCACTGGGAAACTTTTGTTAACTTCAGCTGAATCACTGCTGCCTTAAAACAATATGGTTGCTCCTTATTTTCCATGCACAAAGATCTTGCACAGAAAGACAGAATTCTTAACTTCATGTATTTCAAAATGGACTTTCCTTATTAATTCAACTATTGATTGTGTGCAGCCATAATTCTCCTCCCTGAAATGATGCCTCTAAAACCACTGAAGGCAAAGTACAAAATAGACTTCTTTGTAACTAAGAAAAACATCACCAGTGAAATTCACAACACGCCAAAGAATAAGTGAATAGGTGTACAATAAGGCTGTGGAAATAAGTGGGAGAGGTTTTTCTGGTTTTAGTTGGACTTCTCTAGTTTTATGTAGCTTGGGGCTAGACAATATCACTGGGAGGGTCTTAATTCAAACCCAGCTCTGAGAGTTTTGAACCCTCTCTTTAAGAGCAATGCCTTCTCTACTAAACTTTCCTATTTGGTATAATTAAATGGTCATCCTACCTCCCCTGTGTTTTTTCTTATTCTTGGGCTTAATCATTGTAATTTGTTATCTCAGAGTCAGTGGTTGTATTACTTTCTTTCTGAAAAGCTGGAACAGCTTCAACTGATAATACCTTACATTTGCAGATCTATATAACCAGATGGTTAACAGATTTTGAAAGAACTCTGTACAAATCACTGTCATACTGAAAACAGAAGGGAATTGAGGAAGAATACTTGGGAAATCTTGTCTCTAACTAAGCACCCTATTAGCTGTAGGGAAGATGCCACCTCTTCCTTTACAAGAAAGTCAGGACCTTCATAGTAAAAGCAACTGAAATTTCCTCTTAAGGAAGAGAATTTTTATGCAGTGATAATTTTAAAAATCTACTTTTTGTTGTCATTTTTGTGGCTATTTACTAACCTATATTAAAATAAACAGGCACAGAAAGGAAAATTTTCATAAGAGAATGCACAAACTTTCTTACAAAACTTTTGATCTTCCTTCATGCAGAAATCGCTGTCTTTGATCTGATGAAAAGCTTTTCCATGCTAAAGACCCAAATTAAAATTTCATTGACAACCATTCAACTTTAGAAAATGAAAATACTAGTTGTGGTAAAAATATAAACAGTCCTGCAAAGCATGGAAATGAAGGTTTAGAAACTAGAGGATTCATAGTTAACCCAAATATTTCCTGTATCTATTTGCTAGGCTACTTCCAGTCCAGAGATTTAAAGGGTGGCTTTTCTTACAAAACATTGATAGAAACATGTAACAAAGCAGAAGAAAAACTTCTGAGGACTATAAAATGCTGAAATCTGATTCTACTCTTTTGGTATCACTGCTTAGATACTTCATGGTACTCAAACAGAATAAATGGGTGTCTTCAATTACTCCCTTTCACTCACACCACTACTGATAAGGAAATTGTGTACATGGGGAGAGTTAGCAGGCTAGGAGCTTACTGAAAGACTATGTGCCATCTGCTTAATCAAATGCACACGTATCAACAGTCTTTTAAAGCTTTATTTATTAAAAAAAAAAAAAAAGCAAATGCGCTTTTGTGGATCGTTTCACTTAAATGTTGGTCTTTGCAAAGGGTATCAGGCAGGAAAAAATTTATGTAGCTTTAAACCGGAAAAAGAAATGGTGAAGTAGAAGCCCACAAAAGAATCTGCAAAAACATGTAGTTTCTTTGATTACCAGCTTTTGTAAATGATAAAAGCTTTTACAAGATACTAGATAATCCCTCCCATGGCCAATGTAATATAAGTTAAAATCTTGTTCAATTTGTTCTCCCATTATAATGAAATTTGATGACGAGGAAACTTCAGGTCACATTACAGCTGATGTTAAAAAAAAAAAGTGAGTATTTTGAAGTAATTATAAAATAGGAAAGGCTATTCAGCATTGTTCTACTCTGTATTTCATCCTCCAAATAAAATTGATTTGGAAAGAAATCCTTGCACTTTAACTTCAGCCTGAGTGAGAAAGTAAGTGAAAAGGAGTGTCAAAGAAATGCAGCTATAGAGACTTGTACTAAGAGGAGACTTGGAGAACACATCATATGGCAAGAAGGGGTGAAATGGCTGGGCATGAGGGAAATTTCACCGATATGGTCTCAAAAGTATATTTAATGCTCTTTACAACCAGCACATCAAAAGCAGATTTCTCAGTCTGAGGTACAAAACAGGCAATTTTCAGTGACATTGAGAAAATGGGGGCAACTTTGGAATAAGGCTTTTCTCATTATCAGATTTTTTAAAACTCTGTGTCACTGTTTCTAGAGCCTGACAGTTCCTACAAGATGTAATGAAATAAAAATGAGTGCATTCTTCTTTAGCTGTAAAGTATGTAAATTGAAGTACCGACAATAGACTCCCCTCTTACTGGTGTAGGTAAGGAACCTATTCTGGAATCAAAGGTGTAACTTGGATGTAAAAATAGTAAAACGGAGAGAGGAATCAGGCCTATACATTAAGCTAGATGACTTGGTAGCATTTGTAACTGTAAACAGAACAAGCTCTTTATGAGTTTATATCTTCCACTTCCCATTTAAAATAGTTCTCTTTCCCTTGTGTGGATTTAATAAGAGCATAAGTGCTACTGCATGTTTTCCTTTAAAAAGAGCAACAACAAAATCTCCCCTCTGCCCAGCTGTCTACTTTCACAAAATGTGTAGGAACTCCATGAGACTTAGAGAGTTAAACTTAGTTGAAACTGGTTGTTGGGGTCAAAATGGTCTTAAGCAAGGAGAGAAAACAGAGTACATGCTGTACAACAGTGTAGGCGTCATTTCTCTCTATTTTTGTGTGCTCCCCTAGCAAGTTTCCCTGCCTGTTCCTAGCTTTTCACCTTGACTGAGCTTACTGACCTCTTTCAACACTCAACAGAGACCAGTCTGAAACTCAGTTCAGAAATAAGCCCCAATTCCTCATAAATTTGTACAATATAATTGACTGAAAAAACTTTCAACAGCTTTTTAATCAACACAAATGCTATCAAAAAGTTAGTTTTCTTACCACTAGACTCTGCCTCTTAATTTCCTCCAGAGGAGGTGCCTACCCATATGTGTAACCTAAGGGCTCTGTAAAGACGATTTTACTTTTAAGCTTACACACTCTTCACTTAATTGCCGGGTGGCTCACTACACTGCCATTGAATGCTTTTTTTTATATCCATGCATGAAAGCAGTACCCTATGTACATGAATGCAAGCATTACCTGAATATAAAGCCTTCTGAACATTTCACCATGAGCAGCTGAGGGTAAATTAAAAGGAAATGAATGTTCTTTCTGCACAATGCACCATATGTTCATTACATTCAAATTTGTTATCTGGTAAATGGGCATTTCCCTAAACAGTGGAAGAACTAGGGGCATAAAAATCTATTAATTAATGCACAACTGACCAAAAAATAAAATAAAATCTAGGGCATGGAAGCCCGAATTTTTAATTCATTTTACTACACACAATTTTTAACAATGCAGAGTTTTACTTTCTCTTATCCTTAATCATTGTTATGCAAGAATAATTTTTTATTGAGTTTAGAAGGTTAATGAGTGTAACCTATCTTAGGAAGAATAATTTTCCTTAATACATGGAAAGAAATAGGTAGAAATAATTTTAGTCTTTTTACACTATATTCATGGCAATATATGTATGAAATATGTGTTATCAAAAACAGTTTAAAAGTTTCCTGATAAAAGTAAGCAGAGCCTATGGAAATAATTCTGAAAAATATATTAGATTAAGATTTAGCATAGTCACACTTCAACATTTCATACAAACTGTACAAAGTTATACAAAGTTGCACAGTAGTATCTCATAAAAACTATAACATTTTATACAGTCAGTTATTCCAGCACAGTCTTAAAACAGGATTCAGCTGTGTAAATGAAACATAAACTTCAGGCTAAGAAAACAATGGGAAGAGAAAATTTAATGTATGTCTACGTCTTTGAAATAGTAATTTTAAAATGAAGCTGCTACTTTTATCTTAGCTCACCTTGGCAAAATTAATAGTCTTGCATAGAAAATCATTTCAGTAAAATATGTACTGATACCAGCACTGTTTTATTCTGTATAATTTGGACTGGTAAGAACCATAGCTGACAATAAAATTTACAATGAGGACAAAGATTATGTCTGGATCCTGGAAGATGCACTCCTTAATTGCCTGACAAAATATACTCTAATCTTGATGTGACAAGACTATCCATCTCTCCTATAAATTTATATCTGATTTCTTCAATTAAATGAAGCATCAGTTGAGGCAATGATTTAAAACTAGGCCACAGCTTTATAGGATCTGTTATTGCCCTGCCACTCCTATGTCCCTGGGGTAGCCTGGAGTTTTGTGTGGTGAATTTGAGGCTGGGATGCCATAGCTTTTCCCTGCAGTGCCCTGTGCTACTCCCATCTTGGACTGCTGAATCTCATCTGGCATGGAGCAGAAATGGGAGCAGGGCATGCAAGGAGCACTGCAAGAAAAGGCCTCCAAGCTCAGCCTCCAATCCCCAAATAAACCACAATACATAGATGTTTCACTAGTGGGAACTTCCTGCTTTCACCTTGTAAATGGGCCAGTGGCACCAATAGTGATATGCTGATCAGGCCTGTTTTTCTAGTGATAAACTTTAACAAGTGAAAATGAAAAATTTTGGCTTGGCCCCATTCAGGACTTTTTTTTCCTAATTTTTTACACAGCTGGGTAAATTTTCAATATTTTTAGCGATTTGTCCAGTATCACAAAGTTAGGAAAGAGACTCCTTTAAAACCTGCTAACCTTGCATTACTGCACTCTTCTAGTTTACATCCTAGTTCTGAATAAAATGGGAGATTAGGTTCTTATTTCTTTTCACAATGCAGGTGACTCTTAAAGACATGTATGCGTTTGCTGACTCCTCCACCTCAGTTTTGTGATTGCTGCTTACATTTATTTAACTCAGCTGTTTTCCTTCCAGAATCATCCTGTGAGGTAATGGTCAAGAAATCAGTCAACTTACTTTCATGTCATATCTTACCAGTCTGACATTTTTGTCAGCATCAGTCTTAAACTGACGCAGTTAAGGTCAGGTGCAGCTATGTAAACCACAATCAGCCTACTACAAATTACAGTTTCAGAGGGCTAAATCCTTTAATGGATCCTTTAATCCTTAAGGTTCTTTAATGTAATCCTTCAAATAGTAATAGTACAACACTTAATAGCAAAAAAACAGATCTTTTTTTGCAAAATATTTTCTAGGTCATTGATCTGGCTGAAAATGCATGAATGCAAAGCATATATTGTCAGAAAGAGTTTAGGGCATGTTGCTGGTGAGTGGAAGACTATAGTTTGATTTGTAAATTGAACATATGTAGCTTAAACCTTATTAACCAAGAATAAATAAAAACCGTAAATTCGTAAAATTAATAGATATAGGTGACAAACACTCCTTAGTGAGAGGCAGATCACTACAGTTGAAAGCTAATCTATTGAGTATAGCTCAAAAAATAGTATTCTCATTAAAAGTTTATAATTTTGTTAAGTAAATTATATATTTAATAACACAGGAAATCAGCACAGCCAAAGTTGTTTTATGTAAAAAGCATTGCTCTGACTGGTCTGTGTAATAGGGATTATGACACAGTTGAATGCAATAAAGATCTGTAGGGGAAAAAAAACCCAACAAACCAACCAAGCAACCAGAAAAAAATCCTCCAGGCTTGAACTTTATTGTAGAAATAGATGTATCAAATCTGTATAATAAACCCCAAATGAATCAGAACTAACAACATTGCCAAAAAAGGTAAAAAGGTTAGGATCAGCTTGAACCCACAGTGCATGGCAGTCAAAACCCACAGTATTACTAAAGTTCAAAGGAAGTGACAGCTTGCTTTGTCAAACTGCACTATATTCCTCAGATCAGCTGAGCCCAGAGTGACAGTTTGTTGTTCCCAAACTCGGCAGCTGGAGAGCACCAAGGAGTACACAGCTTGAGCAGAGCACCAGCTGAGTGTAAAAGAGCAGGAGTTCAGTGCTGGAATAATATCAAAAACATGACACATCAGCATACCCTTCATGTAAGATTAAAGGCAACTACTATGGAATATGCCTTTTTATTTTCCAGACAGTTTTTCATTATTGATATAATCACTAAGCACCAGTGTTTTAGTAAAAAGTCAAAAGCTCCATCCCTGCTTCTGTGCCAGTTAGCTGACCTTTGCCAAGAAGCCACTGCTCTGTACAAAATTGTTCTATCAGCAAAAGTTGAAGCAATGCTGATTAATGAGCACCTAAAGGCTGGAAATGGCAGTGAAATTCATCATGTACATCTTTAAAGATTTTTCCTTAAAAATCAGATGCGCTGGTTTCGGGACAGTTATTTCACACCCTTCACTATACCAAATTACACAGCTTTCCTTAAAGACCCTCCACTGTCTGCACTGGCATCTTTGTTCAGTACCCATTTCTATTCCTTTTCTACAATGTGTCTGTAAAGGAGGAGACAAGACACATGAACTGCTGACTGGGGCTTGATAATTCATGGCAAATAATATGACATTGGGGGCATTTTATTAATTTGAAACTGATCTTCCAAAGATCTAAGCATGTGAAAGTGCTTTAGTATCTGTACTAATAGTCCTAAATACAAGCAAATAACTGTATTTTATTACATACCTTTGAAGATCAGCATCTTGGTTTGCAATCTTTGGAAGTTTATCTGCACTAAATCTCAAATTTAACAAAACCCTACCAAACCATAAAAATAAAACACTGTGTGGGAAATCAACCTGAGACTGCCACACACACAAATATGTTCACCAAAAAAAAAAAAAAGTGAATTAAGTCTTCTAAACCATCGCTTTTAAATCTAGGATTAGGGATGAAACTTTACTGATGGGTCAACTGCCTTCACATTCTTCTGGAAGTAAGGTGTTACAGCACAAAAACAGGTGGGGAAAAGCCACTAGACTGTAATAGAAGGTGACAGATTTTGAAAAAAAAAGATCACAAATGTGGGTCTATACAACTTCTGGAAACCACAGGACCAGACTAACGCCACTTGCATGCAGCTGCAGGATGAAAAGGCTGTAGGAGCAGGAACAAATCAGAAGCTGTTTAATCCACCACTGAAATCAAAAGAAATCTCCATTAAATCATTGCATAGCAAAATTTAGTCTTTAAAAAAAAAATCTGAAAAAATTGATAATAGAACTAAATTGCATAAAAACTCAAACATTGGCAGAGAGATAACAAGGGTAATCAATTAACAATGACCAAGCTGTTTATACAAATACAGCTACAATCACAAAGCCATGCAAAAATTTCTGCTTGGGATGAGTGAGGAGGCTTGAGAGTTTCAGTAAACAAGTGAACTAACCTTTTGCCAAAAAATAATTCCAACACAAATTAGAAAACAGAAATGCAAAAGCTGTAGTACAGCTACAGGGGTGAAAAGATTCCACCACTGCAAAGAACATAAATCCTGACAAATTTTCAAAATTATTTAGATACCTAAAGACTAAGGTAGAGGTACGGGGGTTGCTCACAGGTGCCAAGTGGTAAAATATCAACCTCCCATTAAAATCAAATGACAATGCAGCTTTTTAAAATCTTACTTGTAGTCAGTATATATCTACACCCAGAGAATGACCATGAAATCAGGGAGAGGTATCAGCCCCCATATTTGTATGAAACACAACATTACTTGTTACAGACAAGGTATAAAAAGCTGTTTTGTACTAGAGTACAGACATAGACACCATCAACAGTAGGAAACGCAACACCTTCATGACTTCAACATCAAAATAAACAAGACCCTGTTTAAATAATTGTAGGGGTATTTTGCAAACTATTTCAACAGGGTCTCAGCAAAGTGACCACATTTCTCTTTTTCTTTCAAGATATACTTTTCACTTCAGTGTTAGGTCTGATGCACTTGCCCAAATTGGAAGTGTTTGTGAGAAGAAAAAAAGCTATTGGAAATGCACCAATATCAACAGCCACAAGATTTGTGCTTTATTCTCATGAGAAGTCTGAGGTCTCATCTTCGTATCTGATTTACTGCCTCCTGTTTGTAATAGTAGAGCTATTCATACAAAATCATAAACTGCATTTGGCTCTTGGGTAACACTATGAGACCCAGACTGTGCCTTCCACACAGTATTTCAAAATCAATGAGACAACTCAGAATATAAATGGAGTTACATAGGATAACTATAGTAGGCAGAATCAGGTGCTGTAAAACTAACCTGGAGAGGAATAGAATACATGACAAGCAGAAGCTCACTTGCAGGATAAGGTTTTCAATACTCCTGAGTTCCTAAGGGAGCCTGTTATATTCAAGTATGTGCTACAAAGAATTGGATGGTCTTGAATAACCTATTCCATATTGATTATATCAGCTAGGAGAGAAAGATAATGGATTTTCTCATGAAGCCCTGAATACCAAGATTATTGAAATACAAGCCAAAGTAGTATAAAATCAGACCAGGTCTAACAAAATGTTGCCCGTCTCCAAATGTTTATAAAATAAAAATCTGTCCCTCTGGGAAGATGAATGCTGTAGGAAAAGCAGAAATTAAAAACAAATGAACAAACAAACAAAACCTAAGAGTAACAAAATGTCCACTTAGCATGTTGGGGCATTAAATTATTCTTGAGTGTTAAAGAACAAACCTAGGGACAGCTTCTGCTTTTGTCCCTAAGATTCCCTGGTAGTAGCTTGGGCCAAAATTTGGAGGTAAATATCCACACAGTGTACCACGAGCCCCTAAATTATTATATATAAACAATTATGCTAACTTGAATAAGTAATACACGGCATTATGGTGAGTTCAGTGGCTTTGAAACTGATCAGAACACCAGGGTAATTACCTGCGGTCACAAGGTTTTGAAAGCACAAACACATACACTGCTCCCCTCTGCCTTTGCTACCTGGATGTTTTTCACAAAACAGGCACATGCCAAAACTCTCAGATTTCAAACTTAGCTGTATAAAACAAGCACTCAAGTTTTATGACAAGTTGCGAGTTATATTACTCCTCTCTTACTGCATAGATTATCCCAACTAATATACTGGAATTTCACATATTTGTGCTAAATTCTGGTTTTGTTATGGTATGAATTAACCTAACTTTAAAAGAACAAGAAAAGCAAGCAACCTACGTTTTCCTTCAAGCATAAATCCCCACTGGAAGAGTTTCCATCATATGCTGTCTGTACCTAATCCAGATTTATATTGCTACTTGAGTTATCGAAATTGTTTAGACTTCATATGGGACATCCACTAAGCTGGAACTCCTGTGACTGCAGCATCAGATGTACTGCTGGCGGAGGTGGGAAATGACAGATGATATAGCCAGTGCCTCAACATGTAGCATACAGCTTGTACCTTGCTAGTTGATCTTAATGGGCAGAGTCAGAGATACATTATATCAGAGGGATAATATGCCCTTGGATTAAATCTCATTTTGAAGATCCAGGAGTCTGAGGTCTTTTCCAAATCTTTCCAAGAATACCGAATTCCTAAATCATAATGAGATTTCTCCTCCTTTTCAATTGATAATTGGATTGAGCCCACTAGTTCTCTCCATCCTGACATACTCTTGTAAGAGATTTTTGTTCTGCAGACCAAAGTTGATAACATTACATCCAATCCTCCAGAAAAGGAAAATGCTGACCTCTTTTCAAGTGTCTAAAATCCTTCAACGACTCTTGTCAGATTTGCATGGTCATCTCAGTTACAGAGATATTAAATAAGAGTAAAGTCTCAAAGTTCAGGAAACTTCAGGGTGATGTTTATTCTGACGTAAAGTAAATGCAACGAAGATGCAAGTCCAGACCAGTAATTACTGTAACAATTCAAACTGCTCTGTGCTTTGAGGCATGTGTCTATCAAAAGCTTTATAAATAGTAAATTAAGATACTTTTCATTAAAATTTTGTTGTTTTTGTTTAGTAATCTGTACAATAATCTTGCATATTTCTGTCTTGTACATGATAGCGGGTAATAAGTTCTGCTAAAATAGCCAGAAGTAAATGCAAATTGCTCTGTTTCATAAACTTTTTTGTAATATTTTTTGTCTCTGTTTAATCAGCTTTCACTCTGTGAAATTGTTGGCTTTGTGGTTTCCCATTCTGTTTGCTGTTGCAAAGCATCTTACAGTATCTCTATTCTAAAAATGTACAACACAATGTTATTTAATACTATGCAAAATTTCTCTCTCCAACTTTCTTGAAGTGATAAAAATTTATTTCAGGGTCAAAGCTATCTCACTTAAGCTATATTGCACCACACTTAGAACTAATAATATCATTAGCCCTGTTTGCAATTGAGAATTTTTAGAAAATAGTTATTCATAAGAATGACATAATTGAGATTAGCAGTACTTGAGAAAAAGTGAAAATTTGACACGCTTAATCATTAGTGTCCTTTATGACAGATTAATTTACCATAATTAAGACAACATCCTGACCTTTCAGCTGCTTTTACAAAAGACCCAATCTGCTTCACTAGTTTTAATATTCCTTTTTTCCATTCTACATTAAAAAAGAAAAAAGAAAAAAAAAAGCTGTTTTTTATCTCTTGTTGCCTAATATGTTTTTGCATGTACCAGAGTAACTCCAAGAAATTTTATTGACTATTTTAATTACTGCTGATTTACAGTTATTTCACAGAAGAAAAAGAAAGTCTGGCATTCCTTGTTGTGGATATGCATACTGCAATATCGTACATTGTAACAGTTTTCAGAAACCAGACAAAAACAAGAACAAAGAGGGAAAAATCCCAGTCAGTGTTTCCAAACCTTTCTTAAGGAAAAGATTAATAATTCAATTAGTTTTATTCCACAAACAGCAATAACAATGGTCTAATACTTCACAGGCTTCTAAGTTGTCTCCATCAGGTATAGGTACTAAGTCTAGGATGTGTTCCTGACTGCAATAAATCAGCTGCAATGCTTGCCACCTGGGAGGTAGTTGTTGGTTAGCCCCTTCCAGTCATGAGTGACAAAGCTAGTTCGTGCTGATTCCTAACACCAGCTTATTTGTTACTTGACTCTGATGAAGAATTATTCTGAGCCTCTTAAGGCCTCAGCTTTGTGTGAAATCATTTCCTGCCCAACCCCTGACAAACTATTTTAATTTCACAGGTTTCAGGCAGCAGGTCTTGATGGTCACCCATCTTCTGTCACCAAGTATAGTTTGCACTGCAGGGACAATTTTGCATCAAGGTGAAAAAAAGAAATCATAGTCAACTAAAATAGTAATTTTTTTTTTTACATGCACAGTTTATACACTTGTCGAAGATGCAGATTTTGTGAAAAGAATGTGTTTGTTTTTCATGCTTGTCAGAGGCTCACAATTTCCCAGTCTTTGCTTCTTTTATTTTCTTCTTCTTAAAAATGAAATACTTTTGTGCATATATACAAATACTATCGAAGACACGAAGGAAGGTGCCATATTGGTAATAGTTCATTTTTCTGGTGATGGGACTGCTGCTTTTTTGTTAGCTGCTGCTGACGTAGCAGAATCCTTTATTGAAGTATTTCCAGATTTATTTTTCTGTCTCCATACACAGCAAGATTTGGAAGACTACACAGGCTAATAACTGGACATGCTTGTCTATTTCACTTGTTTAAATCCAAAATAATTTCCTTTGTCTTTAAAGGAGAAAATCACAGAAACTGTTTTGTGATAAAATCTTGTATAGGAAAGTGTGTTTTGCATTAGCTGGCTTTTTTAAATGTCTTAGTAAAGCTTCACATTTCTGTAACATTTATCTTTCTTTAGTGAACATAAAAAATTATTTTCCTTAATTTTAACCATGATATTGTTTTCATCTCTCAACAATACAATAGCATGAATTTTCTGAAAACAGACAGTTTATCTATAACCTCCTATGACTGGTTCCACTATTGAGGTCTCATGGAGTGAAAGTGTCTAGCGTTAAGACTATAACAGCAAATTAAACTATGTCCATGAACATTTCCAAGTGCTGGAATTTTATTTTTATTTACCAGTGTTTGAGCAGTCCCTGGTATACTTTTGGTTATGACAGCTAGCACATGATTTGGGAGTTAAGTGTCCCAGCAATAATTCCCAGTAGGCAGATGATGTTCATCCAGCCTATTTTTGAGGCTAAGGGGATTTACCAGCCTTTCCACGAAATCAGCCTCTTTGTTGGAAACACCTTAAATTAATATAAACTTTAGTTTGTATCATGTCTTGTTTTTATTTAAGAAGAAAACTGAGTCTGTACACTGGTACACTTTGTGAGATTTTACATGATACAGTAGGAAGGCCATGTTTATAATCAAGAAAGTTTGGTTCTCTTTTATACCGATAAGCCATGGCTGACCAGGCAAGTTCTTTTAAAATCAATTGCAATCTACTGTATCATATAATCTTGTTTCATTTGTTTTCCTGTCTAAAATTTCAACTATTCCTTTCTTTCCACATGGTTTACTTCTAAAGTTTTTGAAAAGGCTTTCTTGAGCTTTATAAATGAACACAACCAGCAAAAACCATGATATGGTTCTTATGAACCAATTGAAAAACACATTCTTTTCAGCTGTATTTTGCATATGTGCTGTCATAGTGTGTTGGAGTTAACTGGCGTTTGTTGTTCTTTACGATATATCAGGTATTTAGAAACTAGTTATAACTGGGTTGTGCTTTGGGAAAGACAACACATTGGTAGTAGTAACTTAAATTTTTATTACAATTCCATCAGTAATTGTATATCACAAAAGTATCAGTAATTACAAATCTATCTGTAAAATTTTACTGTTTTATTCTAATTATATCAGTTCTATTTTTTCCTTTCTTATCAAGGAAATATATTCAAGCACAGTTTGTGGACCTTTTTTCTTCTCATTAAAATGTTTACTACTTTCGTGAGCTCTTATGTGCATCCCCACCAGCCAGTTTTTTAATCCCCAGTTAAGTTTCTGGCTCCTGTAAGACACAGTTGGGCAGAGTGGTAGCAAAACAAAATTCTGTCCATTTTTGGATATGAAGATTTCAGTGTGTGACTTCTGTTTGTCAGTTTAATAGTCAGTGGCCCAAATCTTGACTCAAGTTAATTTCTGCATTGTAAAAAAAAGCATATATTACCAGCATAATAATTTCTTTTGTTTCTGGAGCTGTAAAATAAGCGATGGAGCCAGACAAACTGTGGTCTTAGAGAATCATGTCAACAAAATTAAGTACATATTAAGACCTAGGCAGAGTTTTTTCTTCATTCAGTTTAAAGCTGGCTACCTTCAAGAAGTGGCCTAGGGTCAAGTAATAATATCTGTATTGAGAACACAATCAGAATAGTGCAGGAACTAGTAAGCTGTTTCTTAGCTGTCACTTCAACTTTTTGGAAAAATTGTCATGTTTTTACATATATGTGTGTGTATATATAGGTATATATTTTACTTCTTTCTCACCCCTCAAGATACCTTCTCACCCTCTCACCTCTCTATTCAACTATCAAATTGCAGGATAGAAGGAAAAAAGAAAAAAGAAACTCCACACATTTCTTTGTCTGAAAAGAAGATTGTAGGACTTGAGCCAATGGATTGAGACTGCCCAAATAGCCTTTGGATATTTAGGGATTGAGTTACTTCCTATGGTCCACATGTAACACTGGGTGGCAAAGTACGCAAATTTCTTTGTACTACAAAGAGAGTACAGAAAGGAGCTTCACTCTGTTTTCTCTTCAGAAAGATGGCCTGATATCCCAAGGCACAGTTTGAAGAGGTAAAAACTTAATGTAGTGTATAGATCCAGAGCACCATAAGGGACAGGTTTCACTGGCTTTCCAGCATTAATATTATTTTGCCAGTATCATATGTATTTTGCTGAAATTAATTTTTACATATTTCTGCATAAATAAAGTACCAGGCAGGGCAAATATGAATGCCACTATATCTGCAAGCAAGATTTAACATTGCACTCAATTACTGCAGGGATATTTCTTACAGTAGGTGAAGTGGACAGTTCATATAAAAATAAACCAGCTAAGCTGTGCCTTTTTTATTGTCAAGTTTTATTTGGTTCATTTCACATCAAAGAAAAATCAAATTAAGAAAGAAGACAGAGAGAGAATGGAAAAATACAAGGTCTCAGTGATAATTCTCTTATTACTTAGTTAAGATTTAATAGCAAGGTATGGAAGAAATAAAATATTCATCAGGTTAGAATGTGAGGATGAAATACTCAAGTGTCTTTTACTGGTTTGTGTGGATGTATGATAAATAAACCAGTATTTCAGTAAGGTTACAGCTTGGCTCTACTAACTGACTCCAAATCCCCTGCTCCCAAAAATACCTTCCTGTCTAACTCAAAAATTATTCATATTATTCCAAAGATAAAAATATTTAAAAGGGACTTACAAAGGAGATTTAAGAAAAAAAAATAAAATCCTGAGATCTCCCCTCAAACAGTTTTATGGACACAGATTCTGTGGGGTCAGAGTTATTGCTTCTCTTCTTCACTAGCAGTGCGTATCTCTTTTTCCACAGTTCATTACACACACAAAGTATTAATATTTACCTTCCCCAGTTCCTTTCCCTTCCTTTTGTTTCATTATTTTCCTCCTCTGTAACCTGTTTCAGAAAGACAAACAAAAGCATTGTTTTAATTAACAAAGCAAGAAGCATGTGTCATGCAGCACATACACACCAAATCAGAAAGACTTCTATTTAGCTTTTTACACAGTAATGGCTAGATGTTAAAGAGCCAACCACCAAGATACAAGCCATTTTTAAAATGTTCTAATTTACAGCTTGGTAGACTTGAAGCCCTTTAATGTTAATTTTCATTATTTTTAATTAAATGCACAGCCTGAAATATTTTCTACACGTTACATGAGAGAGAAATATTTTGCATGATAGCAGCTTTCAGTTCCACAGAATCAATCCAACAGCTAAAGACAGCTGCAGAAATAGCAGCCTTTCAACAAGCAGGCTGAAACTTTGACTCTGTTCACGCACTTAAAAGCAAATATCTGTTAGTATTTAAAATTTCAAAAATATCAATGATTAATTGGGTGAGGAAGAGAGAGAATTATTGCAAAGATTGATGGTTACAGTATTCAGCCCCAGCTCCAATAAATAAGTTAGGATTTTATAGCAGGTAGGACCAGGTTAAGAAAAGAAAGTGACAGCCATTTTCCCAAACACACTGTAATTCCCTGTGTTCTTCAGGTGGTAGGAGACTTTGGTTCACAACCCGAGAGACAGAAGACGTCTGAAGTCAGGGTACCAGCTTATTGATGCATGTAACAATAACCATGATATCCACAGCTAAAGGCAAGGGTTGTTATACTGTACAGAGGTTTTGTCCCTAGAGGAAACCTATTCCCTTTGTTAGAAAATGCCTAGATGATTTTGGGAACATTATTCAATTAAGCAACAAAACATCACAAAAAGTAAGAAATCTTATCTATTCACACAGCCATATAGAATATATATAGACAATTCATGGATAAGTTTTATTTATAAGTACGGTTGTATTTTACATTTATATATAAATAATGCTAATTATTTTTTATAAAAAAAAATATGTCCCAGGATGAGAAAACAAGATAGAAGACTTTCATAAGCAAAGAGCAGTGAAAAACAAAGGATGAAAATAAACAGATCTGGGCAAAAAAGAAATCATAGAGAATAGAGAACATTGCTGTTTTGAGCATATTCAGCTGGCTTCAACCTCCTGACAGCACTTAGCTTCACAGAGTGCCATACAGCCCAACACAGGAACTTATTAACAAAAGTAATATTTCTCTTCTTGCTGAAAAAGTCCTTTAATAAGGCAACTCAGAGTCCCTCCAAGAGTTGAGAATCTAATGCCTGTAGGAATCAAATATCTTGACTGAGAAGCCGCAGAAAAGTAAAGTAGCTGTATATGTTTTCACAAAGAACTTATTTAATCAACTTTTTGAATGGGACAGGAAAGTAGTACAATATGTATTTGCATTCTCCAGTAACAGGCAAATGAAAATGAATATCTATGATATGATTAATAAATTTGTAATTGCTACCACAAGAGAAAGATGGGCTAGCCTATGGATGTTAGAGACCTGTCTATATGAACACACACAAAGGAACACACCACTTTGGCTAAGTGATTGTTGGAATTCTAAAAATAAATGTTTTTAAGTGTCATATGCAGAACAGAAGTATCGTACCTCTGTACTTGGCACTGGTGAGGCCACACCTTGAATACTGTGTTCAGTTTTGGGCCCCTCGCTACAGGAAAGACTTTGTGTTGCTGGAGCATGTCCAGAGGAGAGCAACAAAGCNNGCAACAAAGCTGGTGAGGGGTCTGGAACACAAGTCATAGGAGGAGCAGCTGAGGGAACTGGAGTTGTTTAGCCTGGAGAAGAGGAGGCTGAGGGGAGACCTTTTCGCCCTCTACAACTGCCTGACAGGAGGCTGTAGTGAGGTGGGGGTGGGCCTCTTCTCCCTGGTAACGGGCAATAGGATGAGGGGAAATGGTCTAAAGTTGCACCAGGGCAGGTTTAAGTTGGACATTAGGAAAAATTTCTATGGAATGGGCTGCCCAGGGAAGTGGTCGAGTCCCCATACCTGAAGGTATTTAAAAGATGGGTAGACGAGCTGCTTAGGGACATGGTTTAGTGGTGGAATGGCAGTGTTAGGTTAATGGTTGGACTTGATGATCTTAAAGGTCTTTTCCAACCTAAACGATTCTATGATTCTATAATTATCCAAAGCATGAATACTTGCAGCACAATTTCCTTATCTGACTTCTTCTAATTTTTAAACTTTCTTTGAAATTTTGCCAGACACTGCAACTTTCTATTGCAGATGTACATCTAACTTACATTGCAAAGGATTTAATGAACTCAGAACCTGCCAAATGAACACAGGAATTTTTCTCAAACCCTCAAGTATTCACACTGTTTTAACTCAAATGTGATGACTGACATGTCTTGGCATCTTTTTCACTGTTCTCTGGACTGGTTATATATTACAGAGGCATGGTAAACTACAAAAGCAGTACTGGTAATAGAAACTCTTTGCAGGAGCAGCTGAATGAGGATACACTCATCAGCACAGTCTGGACCTCACTGCTGAGAATTGATGGCAATATGTTGTGGAAGACCAGGCCAAGGGGATGAAATTATGGTAATTTTTCATATCAAACCTTGCCCAGGAAGCAGAACAGGCAGGTTTCCCCCTTTCCAAAGCCTAAAACCTAAGATTTTGGTGCTTATGATTGGGAGTAGTCTCTGCCTCTCCTCTGACAGCTGCTTTGCATTTGCATTAGGAAATGTCACAGTGAGAAGCTGGGCCAGGATGCAAAATATCTTGCTAGTAATTTCAGGCAAATAATAGGTAATTAATTGTTTCTTACCAATAGTTTTACCTACATAAATAAAAACTGATTGTACACTACCTGCTGTAAATGAAAGCTTTTTTGTGTCTTTTGATAAGCAATACATCAAAATATTCCATTTCTCCACCTAAAAGATCCCCTAATGCTTGCTTAGCCTGTGACAGTTTCTGGTGTTCAGGATATATTCCTATATAATTGTGTTAAGCGTATAACAGCTAGACACAGAAAAATAGATGAGTAGCCGGCATCCAGACAATCAAAAGAGGAAGCCAGGTCATTAATATAGAGTGAGTGATGCTGTCTGTAGCACAACAGAAGAACTTGAGCAATAATCAACTTAAGTGACTGAACAAAGGATTACATAAAAAAGCATTGCTACATAAAGATCACACAAACCCACAAACCATTCTCATGTAAACCATTTTTTTCTGTAGTAATAAAGTTGAAAGTACAATACAAGTTAAAGTGGAAAAATAGAAGGCAAATTTTTCATCTGAAGATGGCTGAGATTTCTTCCAAGTCATTAACTGTTTCAGTTCTGTATGAACCAAGTCCATCTGAACAGACAAGACTAAAAGCAGGACATGTTTAACCAACAGGTTTCTCGGCATGGTTTCAGATTTTTCTTATCTAGTCTAGTACGCAAGAAAATAATAAGAACTTTTCTCTAAAACCCAAACTGTGAAAAAAAGACACATATGAAAAATCAGTGAAAAAAAATATGTATTTTCCTTATTACACTGTGACACTATTTCCTGCTCCATTCTGTAATAATTTAATACATTACAGAAGAGAATAAAGGATTAAAACCTATTTATAAAACACTGCACTAATAGTAATCCTGGAAACAATTTATTGTTTTGAAGGCTATTTCAAACTTACAAATGCTGATCAATAAATAGAAAAATACTGACAACGTTTATTGAAAACTTTGAATATTTTGGATGTCATCTCATATGTATTTGAATAAAAATATAATTATTTACATGTATTCATCTTTTGTTAATTTATTTTGGGGTTTGTTTGTTTGCTTGTTTAGTGGGTTTTTTAACAAAAAAAAAACCTGCATAGGAAAATTAAAAAACAGTTTTAGAAGAACTTTTTGCATTTCTTACTAGTATGCATAGTGTTCTAATATCATGTAGCCTTTAGGTCTAATAACTGGAGAAAAACATTGATAGATCCAATGAACAGCTGTCCGAATCATCCAAACTTCTACCATTTATGTGGTTTAACTGGAACAACTGGCTGTCAAACTACATTTCCAAGATGATCTGTCTTTAGATAAGCCAAGAACAAAATCAGGTTGTCCTTTCCAACAGCACTTTCCTACTAGCTAAAATTCAGAGCAGTACAACAACACACACAAGAAAAAACCTTTTAAACAATTATAAAGAACTTCATAAAATCCTCAGGTTTCCTTTGAGAGGAAAACTGGCATTGGCTAATACTTTACCAGAACATATTACCTTGGATCCAGATTCTTTCCAGATCATTTAGCCCAGACTGTATGTCTCTCTCCTGCAAACATTTTCTGTAAAGAAAGAGGTAAACAATCACCCTTCTCCAAATGAGCACTACTGCTCTGAAATCATGTGCAGGTTGTGCCAATGAAGTGAGAGGCTTCCCCAGAGGGCAGTTCAAAGCAGGAGCTACAGCCAGTGTTTGAGCAGTACTCCCAAAAAACTGGGCGATACACCCCAGGGGGAGGCCAGCCCAATACCTTGCGAGGTACGGAATAGGATTGGATGGGGTGATTAAAAGCAGTTGAGATGAATTGGGAAATATTTTATATTTCTGCAGACAGTGTTTGGGCATGTAGACACCCAAAGTGCACCTGCCAATCGTGGGTCATTTTTTCCCACAAAAACCTGGGGATACATATTGTGGTGCCAGTCTGAAGTCCCTCTAAAAGCGCTACCCATACAGAAGTACTCCAAAACTTTTTGATCAATAAATACTTTATTTTAAAATGTTCTGTGTCATAAAATCTGGAAAATAAAGTACCAACACACGCAATATAAACATGCATGGACATACACGTATTCTGTATACATCAATTTTATTTTTGAGCCTTAAAATTGACTTTGAGTTCCACTATCCAGGTTACTCTCTTTCTGTAATCTTTCTGCCAGTCTCTATAAGATAAAAAGAAATGAAAAATTGCCTGCAAACCTACTGTGTGTTAATCAATCATCATAGCCTCATTTCTTTTGCTAAGTTTCCAGCCTCAAATTTTTGCTAATAGAAAATTGCCAGGAAATATTTGCCGTATTGCATTGAACAAATACCTATAAAAACTGTCAGATCTTAGGCAGTACCTCTCAGTACAACATCCTTTACATCTCCACAAGTAAAAGACTGTCAGGAGGAAAAGGTAACTATTGTCCACACTCAATTTCAACCCCTCTGAAAGAATCTTGCTCTTTTAAAGGGGAAGAAATAAGTTAAAGATGTAGCAAATATGGTCCATACACACACACAAAAAGTTAATGTATAAATTTTTCCCAGATATTTGGGAATTCCTGAGTTAGAGCTGATTTAGCTCCCACATGCAGAGGCAGCCAGAGGAGGGAGTGCCAAGGTTTGCCATGTGGAAAAGGCCACTGGAGAGCAGCCACATCACTTGAGAACTCGAGAACTGCCTCTCATGAAACTGTCAGTCCAGCACTGAAATTATTCAACAGCTAACTAGATGTGAACACAGAGACTATATTACTTTTAACTGGGGAATCTTGCAAAGACTTTTACATATCTTCCTCCCCGCTGTTTCCAACATGTGCACACATGGAAGCAGGCTGATTGCCCACCATCCTGGAGGCAGACGCCAATTTCTGGTGTGCAAGATCCTGCTCCCCTACCAGCTACTACTAGAAGATGAAGGGAAGGTAGTTCTTAAAAAAGCTGGAAAACTGTGATGAAGATATAGTAAGACTTAATGCCTTTCCTCATACAGTGGGTACAACTACCTGAGGAAAGCTTGTAATCACAAGATATTGCAGTGTAGCAGGAATGTTTACAAGTAGCTCTCAGATTCCTTAAATTACTGAACTTCAACTGTGTTAAAATACATTGGCTGTCTTCCTTGCTTTCACACACAAGAAAACAAGGATAAACAACTCTGCCCACAAGTAATTTCAGGATTACTGTAAGCTACCATAAGAGTCTCTATAAATATGTGGAAAATGCCACCCAAATACCAAATCTTTCCCTGTGTTGTTTGCCCAACTGTGCAAGTCATTTCCTTCTACTTTGAGTTTTATGACTTGACACACAGGGAAACAGAGCTTAGAGAGCAGTACAGATGGACAGATAAAAAGCATTAACTATGGAAGAAAAAAGTGTATGTAGGGATGTAAAGGGCAAAAGATCTTCAGGGAGAAACAGAGATAAAGAAGGAAAAAGCATAATTTTCTTTTCTTTGAGTAGTATGATAGAACTTAAAAAAGTAATACCAATTCTTAACACTAGGAAGAAGCCCTAGTGTTACATTTCTGCCTTATGATAGCATTATATGAGACAGTTCTTTGAATATAGAGAATCATATTTCAATAGCATATGTAAAGACTACGGGATATAAAACTCTTAATCTCTGAAATACAAGGCAGATAGTAAGCAGTATATCTCCCACTTCCTCTGGTTAAGCTGCATGAGAATTTCACCAACAGAGATTGTTCATTACTCAATGCTGAGCTGTTCATGCAAGACACAAAAGACACGTAGAAATTATTAAATATAATAGGAACAGAACTTTAGAGTTCAAATAAAGTGCATCCCCGGTTCTACATTCATGAAAATTTCACGGTTTAACCTGCTATGTCTTTGTTCATACAAGTGCAATATTTAGGAAACTTACTAAAAGAGGTCCCAGACTCATTAAGAAAAAGCTGCAGTTAAGTCTTTGGTCATGCTACATTGAAACAAACACCGGGTTTGAGCCCTTTTTCCATTAACTTTTGTCCCACTTATTTTCATTTAGGTTAAATATGGTTAATACAGAGAGGTACTAACCTGAACACTAAGAATTCCATCACTCTGTTGACATTATGAAGCAATGAAAAAAATACAGCCAGATATTGTTAAGTAAACATCTTATTTGCCAAAGAATATGGTTTGGTTATTCACAGCAGCAGCCCCTAAATAGTTTCCTCCAGAAAAGCTTGATTTAAATTTGCTAAAATGGGATGGAAGGATTCCCTCTTCTCCAGAATGCTCGACTGACACAAAACTGGGAAGAATGGCTGATACGCCGGAAGGCTGTGCTGCCATTCAGCGGGACCTGGGCAGGCTGGAGAGTTGGGCGGAGAGGAACCTGATGAAATTCAACAAGGGCAAGTACCGAGTGCTGCACCTGGGGAGGTCGAACCCAGTTACAGGCTGGGGGCTGACCTACTGGAAAGCAGCTCTACTGAGGGGGACCTGGGAGTCCTGGTGGATGACAAGCTGACCACGAGCCAGCAGTGTGCCCTTGTTGCCAAGAAGGCCAATG
>BOSO01010751.1:4122-20270 GCA_018403395.1 Gorsachius goisagi | reverse complement strand
TTGGGCTTGTTCAGCCTGAAGAAGAGAAGACTGAGAGGAAACTTCATCAACACGTACAAATACCTTAAGGGTGGAAGTCATGAGGATGGAACCAGTCTCTTTGCAGTGGTGTCCAGTGACAGGACAAGGGGCAATGGGTACAAACTGAAACGTAAGAGGTTTCAGCTGAGTATGAGGAAAAACTTCTTTACTCTGAGGGTGACGGAGCACTGGAACAGGCTGCCCAAGGAGGCTGTGGAGTCTCCTTCCCTGGCAATATTCAAAGCCCACCTGGACGAAGTCCTGTGTTACATGCTCTAGGAGAACCTGCTTTAGCAGGGGGTTGGACTAGATGCTCTCCCGAGGTCCCTTCCAACCCTTGAGATTCTGTGATTCTGTGACCATTCAGCACAGATAAAAGAAACACATTAAATTCCCATCTGCCTTACCTGGTTTAACACCTGAAATCATCTGGTAGTGTTGTGAGGAAGCCGTAAAGGTAGCTATACCCTTCCCTCTCTGGGTGTTCTTGTGCTTAAAACTTGACTTTCATCAGAGTAGGGCTCAAAGCTCAAGCGAGGGATCCTTCAGACTAGGTACCTCAAACTTTCTTCAACGCTATAGTGTCTCTCTTAATATATGCTTTACAGCACTCCCTGAATTCAGCATGGTTTTGGTTACTGTGGATCTGGGAAACACAGAAACATCCCAAAGCAAAGAACTTCTCAAAAAGAGTATTAGATAAGAGGAAGGGGATAAGAAAATTCCTAGTCTGAGGGACAGTCCAGATCTTATTCATAGCAATATGCCATGGTGAGAGACTTTCAGGTATTAAGGTCTTATCCCATTAAATATTTTAAAAGTCAATACTAGTACTGCATACAGAGATACTAATTTCTAATATAGCTCTGCAATGAACTGTTCAGCTGACGGAGCCACTGAATTCATTGCAGATTTTAATGTATTTAATGTCATCAAAGACAGAACAAGCACACAATCTGGTTTCAAGATCCTGAATTGGCTACAAGGCAAATAAAGTCTGTAATCTCTAAGCTACCACAAGAAACAAAAAGAGCTCTGAAATATGAACTTTAACAATACTGCTACACCTCAGAACATCCTGGAGTAGTGAAAGGCATTGCAATCTGAGACATGTACCAAGAGAAATAATAACTTTCTTTCTGTTTCTTCATTAAATATTGTCTTTGTTTAACAATAGGCAATGGCTTCAAGTGCTAGACACAACAAAGTATGGAATTAAAATATACAAATCACCTGCTTGTAGTCAGGTATAGCTATATTCTGAAAAATAGAAAACTAATTCTAATAAAAAAAAAATTGAAATCCTTAAGAACATGTGTTGTGTTTGCATAGCAAGGTTTTACTAGCAGGGGGACTACAGGGGTGGCTTCTGTGAGAAGCTGCTAGAAGCTTCCCCTGTGTCCGATAGAGCCAGCACCAGCTGGCTCCAAGACAGACCTGCCAATGGCCAAACTGAGCCCATCAACGACAGTGGTAGTGCTTCTGGGATAACATATTTAAGAAAAGAAAAAAAAACCCAAACAAAACAAAAAAACCAAACAAAAAACCCAAGCAAATAAAAAGACCCCAGGACATCTGCAGCTGAAGAGATGAGTGAGAACACATGAGAGGAGCAGCCCTGCAGCCCCCCAGGCCAGTGCAGCAGGAGGGCAGGAGGGGCTCCAGGCGCTGGAGCAGAGATTCCCCCACAGCCCCTGGTGCAGCCCCTGGTGGGGCAGGCTGTGCCCCTGCAGCCCAGGGATGTCTATCATGGAGCAGATCCCCACCTGCAGCCCGGGGAGGACCCCACACCAGAGCAGGGGGATGTGCCCAAAGAAGGCTGTGATCCCGTGGCAAGCCCATGCTAGAGCAGGGTCCTGGCAGGGGCTGTGGCGCTGTGGGGAGAGGAGCCCAGGCTGGGGCAGGTTTGCTGGCTGGGCTGGTGACCCCATGGGGGATTCACGGTGGAGTAGTCTGCTCCTGAGGGACTGCACCCTGTGGAAAGGATGGACCCACACTGGACCAGGGGAGGAGTGTGAGGAATCCTCCCCCTGAGGAGAAAGGGTTAGCGGAGACAACGTGTGATGAACAACCCTCCGTCCACATCCCCTTGCACTGCTCAGGGGGAGGAGGTAGAAAAAATTGGGGTTGAAGTTGAGTCTGGGAAGAAGGAAGGAGTGCAGGAAGAGTGTTTTAAGATTCAGTTTTTATTTCTCATTGCCCTACTCTGATTTGATTGGTAAAAAATTAAACTGATTTTCCCCAAGTTGAGTCTGTTTTGCCCATGATGGTAATTGCTGAGTAATCTCTCCCTGTCCTTGTCTCGACCCATAATCTTTTTGATATATTTTTCTCTCCCCTGTCCAGCTGAGGCAGGGAGAGTGATAGAGCGGCTTTAGTAGGCACCTGGCATCCAGCCAAGGTCAGGTCACCACAGAACAGAAACATTTCTAGCATTTGGTTAAAAATGTCTTAGATAATTTTACAGAATTTTTAAGTAACAGAAGTTAGGTTTCAGTATTTTTTGTAAATTTATACTGCTTCTTAGTTCATTCTTGTAATATACTGGCTTCATAGCAACATACTGTTGTTCCTCGATACCCAAATTTTATTGAAGCAATAACTAACACTGGCATATTTGATATTTCTTGAAGATTAGTAGCTAGACAAGGCAATAGATCACCTTGGAAGTATAAGGTTGCTAACTTCTGTTGACTATTAAAAATCCCCTAAAAAAATTTGCATGCCAGAATGATTATTTTAATACACTTAAAATCAATATTAAAGTTTTATAAGAAATCTCCTTGACTATGTTGGGTTTGGGGAGGTTTCATTCTGTGTAAATGTTGACTTTCTTAGAGAATCTTCTTGAAACAGGCATTTCAGGGATATATAAATCACAGCAGGCAGTTAAAAAAATTGCATTATCCCTGAGAGTTATATAACAAATGATGCTCAGAACCCTAGGTTTCTCCCTCTCTGTGTTTTATTATAGATATTGACTGAACAAAATTTTTATATACACCATCTGAAATAAAAGGTCTTGGAGGGGTTAATAGAATTGATCTCCCATTATTCCAAGAGAGAAGATCACCCATATGGAATCTTGCTTTTGGACATCTGCCACAGTGCTGCTCTTTCAGAGCTCTTCTCCACAGCATCAGCAGTACATAATATCCTCCACAATTTCTACAGAATCTGAAATGACAATAGCAATCCTGGGGACAGAAGAGCTAATTAGTTAAGTGAACATCCCAAGAGTTTTAAAGTGCGACATGTAACCAAGCACAGGTTTACTTGATTGGCAATTCTGTTTATTTTTAACTACAATACAGCTCATATAGAAAGGTTTC
This sequence comes from Gorsachius goisagi, assembly GCA_018403395.1. NCBI lineage: Eukaryota > Metazoa > Chordata > Aves > Pelecaniformes > Ardeidae > Gorsachius > Gorsachius goisagi. The sequence goes on along the minus strand of BOSO01010751.1, from coordinate 16,917 downwards.
TTAGAAATTACAGCAAAAATCTTAAAAAGAGATTTGTTGCAATTCAAGTTGTACTCAGATACCAAATTTTATAGTTTGGTTTTGGTTTTTTTTTTTTGAATTAGGAATTTCTTAATGTTTGGACCATTTAAAATCAGATAATTATTTAAATAACATTAGTATATTTAAAAAAACATTAATATAGGAAATCTTTTTTCAAATATCTTAGCTGTAAAAGTATGGCCTTTCAACATCTGGTAAACTTCAGACAAGTAGAAAATTTGCATGCAAATTCCTTTAAGTCTCTATAAAAGTTAAATCAATGACGCATATTTATCCAGGAAATACACAATATGGTATGCTGCTGGGTTTTATAACCAGATGGATTATATGTTTTGGTTAAGCAGACAGAGCGCAAAAATTTTTCTTGCTTGGGGCATCTGTTATACACACAAAACAGATATAGGTTGATACAGGTATAACTGATAGAGCCAATACATCTTTGTTTCAAGATCCATCCAGGTATTTCAAGATGGAACAAGATTTTAGCATTAATTGATTATGTTCTGTCAGATTTTAATTCAAGATGAAACAGACCATGTTTACATGTTTATTTGTTTTGTATTTCGGGAGAGCATGGATTAGAAGGCCATTATTGTGTGGATGCAAGAATAAGGAAAGTTAGTTAATTTAAAGTTCATTTTAGGTGGAAGAATCTTAGCTGTAAAGAAATGAGACTTAATTTAACTAAGTTGGTTTGTAGGCCTGAAGAGATTTATGTATTGAAATGTCACCCATCATGAACACTTCAAAACAAAGCTTTGAAAATTTTTAACCCTTGGCTACAGCAGCAGAGTGAATTAAGCATGAACAGCATATGATGTACAAGTCCAGTCTCAGGAACAGCGCGGGGAAGGTCCAGCTCAGCTGAAGTGCTCCTGTTCCTGCAGGCATATGCTGGACACTCTTGTCACAGGATGTCTCCCCAGCTATGAAGAAGACAGCCATCCCCAATACCAGGATGGAAGGTAAAGCTGAGTTTTGATCTGGAATTGGTCTGACTGCAGATAAGCAGCCACAGTTCACCCTATTGTGGCTGCTGAGCGAGGGGGACATGACATACACACTTACGGCGTAAAGCGATGCACTAAAACAGAAAACCACAAATGCCTCCAATTAGACAGATGATCACTGCTGATCCACAGACTTCCTGAACAACAGGGTCATAGAAAAGCAAAGAGCTGTGGTAAGAACACAGGAGGCAATTGTCTTTAAGGAGAATACAGAAAATGTGAGAATATTCCCTTTCTTTAAGTTATTAGTAGGAACCTGTTCAAGGCTGTAACACCAACAGTGACATAATAATAAAGGCTTTCCAAGGCCAAGGTCCCTTAAGTATGACAATGACTAATTCTTCCAGCTCTCTAATTCTCTGACGTGCCACTGGGGAGACAGCGAAGCGAGCTTTGGTATTCTGAATATTGCTTCACTCCAGAAGAAAGGCATCTGCAGCTTTTACTACCCCCATGCCTGCTGCCACTGAAGATGCTCTTGGGACATAGACAATATGCACACATCTTGCCTTTGGGATATCAGTAATTTCCCTTTACCCCTTAACTGCCAGGGCAAAGGATCAGTAGATATGTTAGGAAATCTAAAGTGTTATGAAAGGTACAACAAAACCAGAAACAGTCCAGTTACCTCACAGCAGTTGAGATTTATCATAGGCCTGATAAAAATTGGTTATCATTATAGCTTATATTTCAAGGCAAAGTACAGCCATTTCCCCCTCCATCTTCACAGTGCAGAATTTACTTGTGATAAGCTCTTGGAGGAATATCCCAGTACTGCTGGTTCTGGGTCAGCTGTGATAACAGAAAGCTCTCTCAGCGACAGCAACTTTTTAACATATCTTATTAAGAGATCAGGATACATGAGAAAAAAAATAAATAAAGGAAAATCAATAAGTAATTAGGTAATATAAGTCACTTAAACAATGAATAGTCCAAAAGAATGTTTAAAAAAGTGAACTTCCAAAAGATACATTTAGGCTCAATAAAAAAGGCAGAACTATATCTCATAGTCAGAAAGGCAAGTTCTAGTTCAACATAGCCAGAGATTTCTGTGAAACCTAATATTTACATTCACAGGAAAGTAAGAAGTAAAAGTAATAAAGGAGCCAAAGGAAAGAACAAAACATATACCTGAAATAAAAGAAACCTAAAAAAAACCCCAACAACCAAACACATATATACAAAAGAGAAAACAGGTAAAGAAAATTGGACAGTGAGGGCATAGAAAGAAAATGTCAAATGTGAATAAATTAACTCTATCAAAAACTATGTTTAAGACCAGAAAAAATAAATACAAATACACAAACGGGAGTAGGCAGTTTTTCTTCTAATAATACAAATATGAAGTGCTCTGCCTTAAAAAAAATCATTTGATATGATACATTTAAAGGTTCATTGAAAATCTGAGCTGTTAGAAGCAAGTATTTTTTGCATATAGCTTTCTTTATAGTACAGTAGATTCAAATTCAAAGAGGTATTTTCATGTTAAGTAGCATATGCATCAATGGAAGTAAAATTTTGTAAATCACGTTCATAATCATATTTCTTAAAATGGAAACTTTAATGTTAGAAACCCTTGGAAGCAACCACTAAAATATATTTAACCCAAATAGATCAATTTTTGGTTTATTGATTGAAAACAATTCTTCAAAGAAAGCATATTTCTGAATCCCTTCTGCATCCAAGATTATTTTTGCCATTGAACTCTCAGTAAAACTGTGTCTCTTACAATCTTATTTTTGTCCACATTATCATTAAAATCCATAATGTTTTCCTCTGGGGTCATGAACTGAGGATGAATCTATCAGAAACCATCCCCCAAATTATAAAAACAGGTAACATGTTTTATGAGGTATTTACAATGATGCACCTTTTTGATCCATAAAAGTCATGCACCATGTAAGTACACTATATAACCTCTCTTTTGTGATCTTATAAAAAAGAGAAACACACAGGCCCTACATTATTTTTCTTTCCTTACCAGTGGTAAGTGCACAGATGTTAAAAAGTGTGGGGAGGATAATAAACCTAACTGATACCGTCCACAATAAAAATGCAATCAGCCTACTGAGTGTTTTGTAGTTGTTATGATTAGCTTGGGTAATAAAGTATAAATTCACTTGATGTTACCTGGAGTTTTCTTGCTCAAGTTAGAATTATTACACAAGCCTTTTATTCACAGAGATTGCTTAGGAAAATTTCTTCACATTATGTAGGCCTTGGTCTTTCAGTGTGGATTTGTGATGCAATTAGAGTAGTGAAGATTGCACCTTTTTTTTTTGGCCAATAAAATACACTGTACTATAATTGCAGTTGACATTCAATAGTAATATTTGTACACTTTCTAGCAAGACTGCCATCACGTAGAAATGCATTCTTTAATTGCTTCCACGCTTGTGTTCCTCTTAAGAGGTTGAAAGCTTGACCCCCCCATACCAACTGCCAGGAAAAGAAGGAAGGCCATTGCTTAGAAGCTGGCACATGAGAGTTCAGAGTGGAAGAGTGGACCTGGGGACACTTGAGAACACAGCACAGGAGAAGCAACTGTATCGCCTTGGAGGTTTAATGGAAAGCATTTGTGCCAATAAAGTGTATGCCAAGTGTCCATTAAATAATGCAGGGAGCGCAAGAGGGAAATACAAGACAGCAGCTAATAATGTCCATTTCAGTGTACATCTCTCCAAAATTCACCTACAAAGATGTCCTCTTTACAAGTTTTGCTGTAATGTTTTTTGCTGACCTAAGGCATAACAATTACTTCATTCAGATGTAGTAAAATAAAATACAGGAACAGAGGTGTTGTCACAGGTGAATAAAACTATTAGTATAGCAGGGACAGCTGTGTGACAGCAGACTCAATACATTTTTCTGATAAATCTGTCTTCCACCACTGCCCCAGATGTTCTACCACCTTATGCATTTTCTCATACTTTAATTTTGTGCCTACTTTGTCATCTGCCTTCTTGCTGTGACAATGTATCTCAGTGAAAGGCATAGGAGTTCAGGACTATTGTTATGTCTCCAGCTACATGTAAAACCCTCAGGCACACTACTAATTTTTGTTGCACACTAAATAAGGTACAATCCATGATAAGCCACCCATAAAAACTCAGCGTTATTAATTTTCATGAACACTAAAACACATGAAGCACATCCTTTCAGTGACACTATCTTCTAAATTCCAGTAAAACAAAAGGAAGTCAATTGCCTAAAATCCTACAGGCTTTATTAATACAGATTTATGAACTACACCTGAATTCTGAATCTTTTTTTTTTTCCTTTATGCTGTAGTCTTCACACTTTCAGAAGAAAGACTTTGAGGTTTCTTTAAGAAATGTAATAAACGTTATGAAGCCAGGAGGGGAAAACATGGTATTTTATCTATGACAAATAAGAAACTGTATTTAAAAATGTAGTTATTTCACAGTGCAAAAGCCTTCTTATCTAGTGCTAGAATGAAGGTGGTATACGCTGTCTTTGTCAGCACTTCAGACACTTTATATCTTTTTCATAGACTGCTAGAATATTCATCTGTCTTAATTTTTCTTTCAAAAGAACTAGCTAAGAAACTTATGTCATTTGCAGTGCAGTACATCACTTTCAATCCATAGCTAATATTATCTTTCAGGAGTATACTAGTGAAGGATGTCAGACTCCAAGGAAGGGTTCATTTAACATCATTCATTTTTCAGAGAAAATGTCTGATGATTATATAAGCTGCTATCAGTACTAATAGCTAGATAGATAAACACATTTTAAAAAGAGGTTATAATTTCTCAGTTTCCCATTTGCAGTGGCTGATTCCAGAAGAATGTGTCTCGGGTCTGCATTCTTTTTACTTCAAAATCATCTTTTGCCATTTCCTAAACTCAGAAATATTCAGATTTATACGAGTCTAATACTTACTTTTTTTTTTTTCCCTTATGTAAAGGTTGATAACTCATGGGGGGAAAAAGGCCACTGAGAATAAGCTACAGTTCTGAATGGCTTTAACATACTGTGGCTAGGCTAATTTCTGGTTTGAGATGCCCTTTAAACATTGACAGCCAAGACCTTACAGTCTTGCAAGAAGAGTCAAACTATTCAAATCCCCTTTGAAGTTTTTAAGATTTCTATTTAAACACATATCCATAAAACCCAATGATTTGGCCAATTCTGTTTAAAAAATTTTACTGAGTTTGACACAGTAGTGCTGTCTCCCTTTGTATCCCTCTCTCGCTTTGGCTGACTGAATGTAACACAATTAAATTTCCAATACTAGGGAAAACAGTTCTCAGGATTTGATTTTCACACTGTTACTCTATCTTGCTGCACTTTGGTAACTTTAGATCTTCATGTTTTGAAGCAAACACTTCCAATCTAAATACAGAGAGTTTAAGCACTTCCAGAGTTGTCCATTAATTCCATGACTGAATTGGTCCAGTATACCAGCAGGGTCATAAGCAGCCAAAAAGTAATACTTAACATTAAATTTAGATGTAAGATTAAGAAATGTCCAGACTTGAGTTATACCATAACAGTGGAAAAGCCAAGAACTCATACAGTTGATAGAATTTTTATGCTTTAGTTTGAAGCTTTAATTGCAATGAATTCCACCATTTTGTTGTGGAGTTTAAATATAGTGACCAGATAAGAAAGACTCCAGCATGCATACATGTATAGCTAGCCTAATTCTGCAGGAGCTCACAGCTGGCTCTGCAGAAATTTTGAAGTGCAAAATAGTTCAGCCTGGAATTTTGGTGCTAGAAGTAAAGAGTTGTCTTAAAAGCACATCCCTAACCAGCAGGGTGGGAAGCTCTGCTGAGTAAGAGCACAAGGAAAAGTACTGCTGTGGAGAGCTGTAGTGGCACACACAAAGGAAGAAAAAAGCAATAATTTTAAACATGATATCCCAGTTTTGATTAGAAAATAATTTAATAGGGGGAATCTCTTCTCTCCACATTTTCAACTTTAGGGAGAAAGGATTTAGACAACAATTGAAATGTGGGTTTATTAAATCAACGTAATTATAAATCTTAGGCAAGTCTCAACTTTGACAGTTGCCTTATCATATTCGTTTCATATTCAGACTAATATGAAAAAGTTGTACAACCACGGTACCTGATCTAAGACCTTTTTAGTACATATTTAGTACATATTTAAGATTTACACTTGGGCTATCACATACTTCAAAAACTGCATAAATTTCCTTAATATTTTAAGAAATCGTGTATGTCACTAGGGAAAGATTATCATCAAAGAAATATGAGTAATATAAAAAATATTGACCACATAATCTACAAAAGGATTGAATTTGGGTAATATTCAGTCTTCTCTAAGTGTACAGATATAAATAAGCACTCAGAGGTGTATACTAATTTTTGTCAAAATCTGCCTTTCAGAATAAGATGCTTCTAGAGTTATCTTCTTCAGGCTAAGACAACCTCAATTGGCTTTCTATGCCATTATTAATCAAAGGAAAACATTTTGACCTATCTACTAGCCTTTCAAATTACATTTCTTCTTACATTCAGTCAAAGCTAAAGTTCCTTCATGATTTCTCAGTTGTTTGCAAATGCAGGAAAACATTTTCATTTCCAAGAACCTCTTCACCTTTTTCTTCCTTCCCTTTATTGTATTGAATAAGTCAGCTTCCTGACATACTTTCTACTGCCTTACCTATGCTTTCCCTGGGCTTTTAGGAAGCGCTTTCCATTTCTTTATTACTGGAATGATCAAGGACCTTCTTTAATCCTTTCTTCACCATCACATTCCTCAGATATTCCTGTATAATTTCTGTGGAATCACCTAGTGACTGAGACCTCAAACATATATGTTTGGTTTAGCCTGATGCTTTCACCAGCAGAGTAACTAGCCACATTAAAGACATAGAAGACTTTTTATTTAATGTAAGGCAGGACTGGCTTATGCTGGTGCACCTTTAGCTGGCAGGTTTACATCTGAAATGTCAGGCTGGTAAAATGTATCCTTTCATAGTGTCTCTTTAAAACTTTCTTTAAAGAAAGAACTGTTCCAAATATATCCTCAAATTCTACCATCTTGTACCTGTTGTTAAAAACAGTTCAGAAGAATATAGGTACATTTTCACAGGGTTTTTTCTCCTACTACTTAAATTTCTTTCCACTGGGACTTGTATAGGGCACAGAGAAGCTTTATCTTGGTTGTACATGGTTTATTATCACTGGGCATTATTAATAGTTACAATATTATAATTGTATTCAAATCATTCCACATGGTGTCTGAAGATTATATTGAGATACTCTTCTCAAATTAGGTGATTTCTATTCCATACTTATGGTTTCTTTTCCAGTAATAGAACATATTTCAGAACTTAATTTAACAATATGTTAAACATAATGGAAAGATACAATAGAAGCACTATTCCATGTAATTAAACAATAATGCTAATAATTAGATTTCTTTTTGATGCTAAGAGAATTATCACATTTGCTTAGGCAGAAAAATGCAAAGTTCATTTGAATCTAATATAGTTTTCTGCAAACATTATAAAACAAAGTAAGATGAAATATTGAAAGAAATATTAAATATTCAATGCAATACAGCTGAAAGGAGAAACTCTACTGTTGTGTCACTTTTTGCAATTTCCCATCAGTTCATCAAATTTAGTAATAGAGACAAATTGCAGCAGAATAGCTATTAAAATACTTATGAAATCAGTTAAAAAGAAATTCATTGTAATAAGCATAAGATTGAATGCCTACTTAACATACACTGACAGGCTACAAAAGACAAATACAGTAGAGTAGAACTCTGTATGAAGACTGACATTCACATTTGGGCTCTTCACTTATATTATAAATTATAAGGAAGACTTGACTACCCATATGTCACATTCTCAAGCTTTGACTGCTTCTTGAAAGTATACTTTATCTTCCCCCTAGACAATCCACAAATGCAATAATCCAAAAACCTCATTTTAATATTATGTGTTAAGGGTTCACATACTTTCCCAATGTTCAGCCTGTTATGCACCATCCGGCATGTAGCTAAACCATTTAACTACCCTGAACAATACCTGATAACATCTTTCAGACTGACAGTAGGGCATAATTTAAATAACAAAGTAGACCTCCTTGGTGATTGCAAAGGAGCAGGTTCAGGATCAAATACCATAATTTAAGTAGAGCAATAATGAATTAAAATAATCCAAACCCACCAGCAGCAGAGAGAAACTATCAAGTATTTGCATAGTTAATCATATTACATTTTTCTGTTCATATATTTAGACAGAAGGAAAGAAAAAATATGTTAAGCCAGTCACAAAAGGCATGAAAGACCATTTTAATCCTAGTATGCCTGATGATATGTGAACAATGCTGGAAATTTCAGAATACAAACTGAGCTGGGTCTGTTATAATTATGGGAAAGTTATGCAAATTGTTTGCTCTAGTTGATAATTACAGTCTATTTGAATGCCTATGTACATTGTCTTCCCTTTCATATTAGTGACTAGTAATGTGACTTCTGTACCTGTTCATATGATTAATTTTCCAAACACTGCATAGAACACAGGAAAGTTACATTTCTGTGACAAGCCATGTTGCTGATGCGGTTCAGTGATACCAAATACTGCCAGAAGAGAGAAGAGAAGACCAAAGGAGGAAATAAACAGTGCTGCAGTCTAAGGCTGCAGTCTAAGGATTTCCCAGCCCAGAACTGTGTGTTTTATAGACAGAAAGGATTGGCAGGGAAGACAGAGTTCAGTGCAAGAAACTTCCACTGAGAAGCAGAAGAGATTCAGAGGTGCTGGATCTAGCAGTGAGACAGCAAACACATCAGCTGCAGAGTGTTCAGAGAGGGAAGGAGGGAGGGAGGGAGGAAGGGAGGGGATCAGGGCCGGAACTGGCAATATAGAAGTATTTAAAGGAGCAAAAAAGAGTCTGGAAGGGAGACTATAGGGGAAAATTGTATGTGGGATTGCCTGCAGAGAAGAGAAGAACACTCGTGGATGGAAAAATAAAAGATTATGAAGAGGAAGAAAAAAGTGAGGAACCAAAATGGCAAGGATCAAGGGAATTAGTTCCTTGGAAGAAACTCTGAAACCCAAGCAGATATGGAAAATAATTTATTTCTCCTGGCAAGGGTGGGGTAGAGGAAGGAGAACTAGGGATGAGGTGCTGCAGGGTAGACCAATGCAGAGAAGTGGGTCTTCAGCAGCAGAGTCTTGCAGGAGGCTCTGAAGAGCTGGGCAACATGCAGCCACCACCCTGGTGGCCCTTGCTCTGCTGGGGTCCCAGCTGATGCAGTCAGCCCTTCAAGGGCAGTTATGCAGCCTTGCAACAATGAACCTAGGTCCTCCTCTGTTCCACATATCAGACATCTCCACATCATCTTCTCCCAGGTGTCCTAAAGGTGTCTAGTTTGGCTGTTTTCTTCTCCATATTCCAAGCTCACTACTACAAAAAATGAAGAAATGACAGTGAAGTTGTTCTGTTACATCAGCCCTACCTCCAAAATAAGAAATAAATACAAATATACAGTCTGAGCCCATGGAAGGTAGCCTTGATCTAGAGTGAGCTGTGCATCAAAGTACTTCCTGACATCACCAAAAGAGATACTTTGGGTACAGAAAGTATTCCACATTGTGTAGAATAATAAGAAATAATTCCCCTAGAACAGGAATTAAATTTCTGAAGTTGCATAACAGCAATCATTAAAGAACACAGTGAATAGCTAAGCTTCAGTGCTGGGCTTTCCGTGACTTATTTGGGTGCCCAGGGTTTTGGTATATTAGACTGAAGTAAGTGTTTGGATATTTTATGTGACCATCATTTCAGTTTACATTGCCTTTAATCCAAGTATTTTGAAGTGCCTTATAGCACAAAACGACAATAGCAAATCAAATCAAATTACAACACTGTTAATTAAAATCACCCACAAAGAGAGATTAAAAGAAGGCCAAACATTGCGCATCTTAAGCATTCATTACCTAAGCAAAACATTAGTAACATCTATGTGAATTTTGTATCAGTAATAGCTAAACAACTTAAGATATGGTCCAAACAATGAAAATGAAAGTTAACATTTTCACAATATTTCCCCCTATGAAGCACATTATATGGATTAATTACTTATATTGTGAACACTCTTGGTATAAAGATGACTTTTTGCAACTCAATGCAACATCTAACAGCTATACAACTTTCTAATATGCAAGAGAGTCCCCAGAGGTGCTACATCAAATAGCTAATACAAAACATTATTTACAAACTAGAAGCCCGCCTGTGATGTAGGCAAGACCCTGACTTATGCAAGAGATCCTTAATGGTACAGAGCTTTACTGAACAGCAGGCAGAAACCCCATCAGTCAGTGGAGGGTATTTATAAAACTACATAGCAGCATGTAGCTTTATGTTTGCAAGTGCAAGACATGAGGAAGTGAGACACAATGGGTGCAGCTCTTCAAAAACTTTGGGACTGCCATAAAGCTGATGGCACTTTTTGGTCTACTGTTGTGCTTTAATGGTCTCCAGCACTAGAGAATGTTACAAGAACCACTGTAACATTATCATAGTTTTTTATCACTATTACTTGTATTTACCATTATATCCAATTAAGTAGGACTTTATCTAAATCTTTCAAGTACTCTGCCAACCTGCCTTTGATATGAAGAAGGAATGAACTTTAGACTCCCCGAATAACTGCAATTATATATTTTTACATTTATTTTCACCTGCAAAAAACAGTTGTCCAGCTTAAAGCAGTTTTAAAAAATCAACATGAATGTACCTCATATTTGAAGTACATAAGGAATACAAAACTTGCCAGAAGATTTTTTTTTTCTTCACCTAATCTCTTGATTTTAGTTTTTTGATGTGAAATTGTCATTGAGCAGTTTACAGGTTTCTTTTCCTTACAGGCGATTATGAGTGATTCAGAACTAAGGAACTTGAAAGAGTCATTATGTTTTTTCCAATCTACAAGCAAATACAGGTATTTGCTAATGACAGATTTCATTTACCATAGTTATTACTTACTTGACTTTATGATATATAGTTTAGATGCAAAATAACACACGCAAAGTGACAAAAATTCTCAGTGTAGAAGCATTAAAACAAAAATGCTCAGAGGCCAGAATGTGTTCATGACCAAGGTATGGTTGACCCCCAGTAAGAATCAATACAACAAAGCACAGTCAACAGGAAAGCAACATAGCATTACCCTACCCAGATTACAGCTAATAAACTTGGTGATTATGAACAATAAAACATTAATATAAATAATCTCTTTGCCTGGAAGAAAAAACAGTCCCATCAAAACTAATATCCTATGATGATACAAATAACTTCTTAATGTAATTGTTACAATAGAGTTCTGACAGGATTGAGTTGATTGAAATCCAGCAAATGTATTTGCTCACTCCAACTGAAACAATAGTTTATTAGAAAATGCCTTTCATATTAATTGCTTTCCTGTATCCATAGAGAAATACATAATTTTCTTTCTCTGGAATTGCTTTAACCATTAACAGTTATTGCAGTTTAATTAATTTCCAAACAAACCATACAGTGTAGGAGCTAAGAAGCAAAGAAAGGAAAATGTGTTACTGGGCAGCAAGTCATCTTCCAGCGCTTCATGTTTTTATTAGCAGTCTCAACTACGCAGTCACAGTTCTAGCCCATAACATCAACATCTTACCAGTTTGTGCCTACTCCTCTTCCCTCACTAATGGCTGCTGACACTCTCTGACAGTTTGGTCAAGACCCTATTGCTCCATTGTACTACTTTTATTACAAACTTTAGCAAACTATATTATGGGGGAAAAAAAGAAAAGAAAACATTATTCTATAGCAATCCAATGAGTAAACTGAAATTGTGGGTCTTAGGGACCAAAGAAACCTCCACAACCATCCTACAAAGTCATTCAGAGAATTACTCAGTAGCTTAAAAACTTACAGTCTTCCTTATCAGAAAAAGTAATAACATGCATGCTCTTAGGAGTCAGATTTTGACAGAGGAGCATTAAATGTAGTCCTTTTCCTTTTTTGTTACTGTGTCTGATTTTTTTCTTTGTAGTAAATGAAAGGTTTGAAACACCAGTAGTCACCTGAAGCCTCAGAGAAGAGCACTCTCTAAGTATCAATATCAACTTTTGTTAATTTAATCTTTAATCTGATTCAGTGAAAGCTAATCAATATGTGGTTGGCACACATATTCAAAAATTTTTACTTGTTTCATACAGTCTTGGTCAGAATGAGCCATGTTAGTGAAAACTGCCCTTTTCACATGTATCTGAAAAACCATAAAAGATTGCAGGAAGGAAATCATGTGACATTTTATACCCGTCATCTGAAAGGTACTAATAACCTCTGGGGTATTGCACAACCAGGTCTCATCAGTCCTAATAACTTCAGCTCTAAATCACCCTGAGGTTTGTACTGACAAGAGCAAGGAAAGTTTGGCTTGGCAAGAATGATCTTGCAGGGATAGAGTCTGAAAGTCTGCATTTGAGGCTGCACTGGCATGCTATAGGCTATCATACAGACAGTAAGACATTTGCAGTCGGGAGACCCAGGTTTAGCACAGCCTAGAAGCACCATGTTGCAGGACCAGGGAAGTCATCCTTCCCCCGTACTCAGCATTGGTGAGGTCACACCTCGAATACTGAGTTCAGTTTTGGCCCCTCACTACAAGAAAGACTTTGAGGCACTGGAACATGTCCAGAGGAGAGCAACAAAGCTGTTGAGGGGTCTGGAGCACAAGTCTTATGAGGAATGGCTGA
>BOSO01010749.1:19906-42569 GCA_018403395.1 Gorsachius goisagi | reverse complement strand
GGTCCCTTCCAACCCAAAACTTTCTATGATTCTATGATCATACAGTCCAACCTTTCTAGGTAAGAGCAGAGTCTAGACAAAATAAATGTACAGAAGTACAAACTGTTTACAACTCATGACAGATCAACCTATTGTTTCTTGGTCCTTATGTGCTCCCGTGTGTAAAACCAACATTTACAAAAAAAGTATTGTAAAATCAAGTGGTCACCCCTATAGCTCTCCATTTCCTTCCCCTAGCATGTGCTGACTCCTACTCTCACCTCAAGCGCACATCTCCAGCCAGAAGATACATGCCATGCACCGCCCTAATGGTCCGTCTCATAAAAAACACAGTCTGTGCACACATGTCTCTTATTTCCCAGAATCAAGGACCACAGAAGAACGGCATGCTCCTAGGGCATTTTTCCCTAAAAAAAATTCTCCACCAGTATAATGACACGGAGCCATCACACACACTTGCATTTTCTCAAAAATGTAACCTAGTTTAAGTTGAGGAAAAAACATTCAGGAAACTCTATTTTACTGCACTAACACATTTGACAATTAATAGTTTGGGTTTCTATTTTCTGGAGTGTCTGCTTATTAGCAATATCCCTCTTGTTCCCCAAATAGGTTACTAAATTAAATGGAAATTCCTCATAAATGCTCAAGCTGCCAGTTCTGCAGCACTGCTTTTTCTTTACAATTACATTTCACAGAGAAAATGCTTTGGTTTACCATTTAATTTCTATTATAGAGACATAGGGAAACATTAATTATATATTCATGTTGCAGCTATGAAATTTAAGCTCTTCCATTCTTTCACAGACAAATACTCTCTTTCCCAGGTGGAGAAAACACTTTTTAACTGTTTTACACACTGGTATTACTAGAAAAAAAAAAAATAAGGCTCCATAATGGCTTTAAAAGAAAAAAAAAAAAAAGCAGAAGTTACACAGTCACTGTGCAGCTTTCCTTGGTCACTGAAGTCTGAGTCAGCTCAAAAAAACCCAACCCAGTAATTACTGGAGGATTCCTGGAACTAGGTGGTAGCTCGGAAAGGTGTGACCATTTTGCTAACTACGCAATCTCTTCCCTCTGCCTATTGTATCACCACACTGTCTTGTCAAACAGACCAAAAAAGCCACTAAACTGCAGAACACTTGTTGTTGTACCTGTGTGGTAACTGGCAGCTGAGACCAGCGATTTCTGATTAAGGCAACAAGTCCCACAACAGTATGTGTTAGAGATATAAAAATGCAGGACATAAGGAAATACCTGGTCACCATTACTAGGAGCAATGGATGAACAGAAGTAATTACTGACAAAAGAAAAAGAATTTTGCCACACGTTTAGTGAGGGAAAGCAGACAACAAGGAGAAGTGAATTAGGTTTTGAATATGAATTTTCAAGACTTTTCTCTATAGCACTATTTAAAGGTCTGTGCCTCAAGTCTCTCTCATGCCAGCAACCCCACTGATTCTTTTTAATGTCTCAGGTAAGAAAACCAATTCCTCAAACTTGGTTTAACAAAGTAGAAAAAAAAAACAAACACCACAAACACCAGGAAAAAAAACCACCAAGAGAATCAACGAAAGGAAGAGGGGAAACTCATTGCATGCAAACTACAGGCAAGTGACGGCATCTAGTAAGTGTAACAATATATATTGTTTCTCAACATTAGAAACAAATGATTCTTGTGCGGTATAGCTGGAGAATGACACTGATGCTACTGCTTAGTAGAGGTTAGTCCTATCAGGATGTATCTTTATCACTATAACAGAAAGTAGCCGTCAAGATCAAGAAAAGAGTTACAGAAAAACAGATTAGTTTCCAGTTCCCCTGTAATGACAAGTTGAGGATTGTGCAGTCTTGAAGTATTCCTTTAACGATGTTTCTGCAATAGCCTCTATAAGTCACTGTTTTCACAGTCATAGTTGACATCAAGGAGGAAGCTGAAAAATAAATTGAAGCCCTGATATGACAGCAGCTTCTGTATGAGGTCAACCATGAATATTCTCATGTGTGTGGCTTTGAAGTGTCAAAAAGTTACAGAATGACATATGACCATGTTTAGCAGTGGATTATTTTTTTTTTAATGAATTTTTTGCAGCTGATGGTTGTACGTATCATTTGAAGGGGCAATAGAAGTGAAAGAATCTGACCTAGGAAGGGTGTTAAACCTCCACCACCTTAATTTGCCAATCTTTTAGGGTTCCTTTTCCAAACCACCACTAAACACTCCCAGCAACCAGTAGAAGTTCTGGTGGAAACACACAGGGTTTTCCCTTTTCTCCTTGTGACTGACATATTCACTATGTTACTAAAAAAAACAACCCACAACACCAAAGGATTTCAAAACATCTCATCTTTGCTTTGCCCTGCACAAAGGCTCAGGAACCAGTTTTCAACTTCACACAATTATAATAGTAGATCTCTAAAATGGACACAACCGGTCAGCTGCAAGTATTGCGATCACCTTGCAAATTAGTAGGTCAGTTTTGAACATGAGCAGATTTTCTCAGAGTCCTCTAGCAATTAATTTCTAAATGCAAAACAAAAAGGTATTTAATGAGTGCCCTAGTACCTACTACTGATCTTCTTTCACTGACACCTTTCCAGAAATCTGTGTTTAAAAAAAGTATCACAGGCTTCCAAAATTAAAACTTTCTTCTAGCGTAACTGTGATTTTTGCTGTGTTATTGAAACTTGTCACATTTGACAATCAGCACATACAGAATTATTGCACTGATTTATTAACGTCTTCCATAAGCAATTGCTTCACTGTGCCTTTCCCCACATTACAGAGTGGCTTTTTTATTTAGGGCTACTTCAACCTAATTTAATAGACACTCACAAAACAACCATATTTGCTTCAGTTAGAAGTCATCTTCCTGTGCACAGTTAATGTCATTTTTGATCCTCACTAATAAATTATAGTGAAGATATTTTAGTGGCAGATACTTCAAATGTCTCTTGTTGTCTAAATCCACCTGTTACCATACCAGCAACACTCAGAGTTCGGTAGCTATTTTGCCATTTAGCACATGTACATACTATGAACTGGTTCATGAGAATTAGCCACTAAGCACATCTTCATCTGACATCAGCTGTCTGTCATAAATATCTCATCAACTCCATCACTGAGACTTTCATTATCACCAGAAATATTTCAAAACAAGCATTTGATCATTCAAGAGGAACAGGCTTTGTATGTGAAAGATTACATTGTTCAGAATTCTTTGTTTGCTTTCTCCAAATGGTTTCAGAGTATTCCCACACATTCCCATTACAGCATTTCAGGCTATTTATTAAATTCTAGGGTTTGCCATTGGGGTTTTTTGTTGTGTGTTTTGTTTTTTAATAAAAGCAATTCTAATTAATGCATACAAATAAAATAATGACCATCTAAGTCGAACCACATACTACATGTGGATGTTAGGGACCACCACAACTGATTGAGTGCACAGAAATTGATAATGAAATAGGAACTATATATGGTTATGGTATGGAGACCTCCAATACAGAGACTTTTATCTATCATCTAAAGTCTTTAACACATTTTCTATATAATGCAGTTGCATAAAGGATGCTAAAATTAGAAATGCATAGAGTGTTTGCCAGTTATTATTCACAGCTGAACACAAACCTCTGAGCTTACAGTTTTGGGAAATTAAAAAAAGATATTTGTATAAACATGTTATTAAATAAAAGCTAACACAATGTACCTTATACATTTCAACCCTCCATTTCACTGCAAGCATTTTCAAGTAGAAAGCATAAAGTGAACACAATGGAATAACTGTATTTAGGTGCTCTTAAGCATATATAAAAATCAAATTTCATTAGTTACGAACATCTGCAATCCAGTAATAGACAATCTTTTGTCATTGACTAGACAAGTAAGACAGACCAAAACCTGTAAGACCAAAACCAGCTGAACAAAGGAGTGTATTTGCTTAGCTGCAGCACGTTTGGTTTTTTTTTTTTACAGCACACATGAATAGGCACTTGTTTCTTCCAAGTGCTGCCTCTTTTGCTTAAAATACAATTTAATGTTGCTTTTTGTCATGCCATGTAAAGAGTGTACTAACAATACCTCTGAGGATAGGTTAAAACTGCTATATTTATTTGTCAGCCAACGCCAATGCTGAAATACGGAAATCCTTTTGATTAAGTACGTTGTCTAGGGATAGCAATCTTGGAAAGACTTCCAAGCTTTTTAAAACATAGCCTCCGAGCGTTTAAGCGGACAAAGACCACTGACAAGTAAAGTAAAGGCATCAATTAAGTACTAGCCATACATGCACAGGCTTTCTGTCTTCTCCCTACATCCATCAATGCAAAGGATGCAGCATGTGGGAGACAACCATCTTCCAGCCACAGGCATAATATGGTGACTACTAACATTTGTTTCAGCGCTGAAGGGAAGATAAGAACCGTGTGTCAAACAGCAAGAAAGAGCATGCCAAAACACAGCCTATCTTCACTTGGAAAACTTCTTACGGAACATAGTCCCCATTTCAAGTTTTCATTTTATAAAAAAGCGTTCCTGGGAGACGTAGTCAGGCCCATGCTTCCCTGTCACTGTCCTCTGCGTCCCACCCACACCCTTCCAAAGGCGGCTGCTGGATGCAGAGCAGATTTAACATACATCGAATCAGAAGTGGAAAAAAGTGCATAAAGCTCTGGAAGTTCATTAGTATTTCTGGAGTTCTGCTCCTGCATCTCAGGCAGTCATCACATATTTGTTATTAACATAAATTTATTCAAATATGAAGAAGCTGTTATAGCAGCTCTCTATCCACAGTTTTTGAAACATGTTGTGATGATTAAAAATCCCACACACATTGAGAAAGAGTTACAGTGAATAAATTTGTTACAATACCCTCATACCCCAAGCTCACTTGCAGCGTTCAAAGCGCATTATGTTAAATTACATCCCCTTGATTCTGCACTGGCTATTTTCTATACCGTTACATGCTGCCACCAACCACAACGGACAAAAGGCTGCTAATTTATAAAGCTCACTTTCCTGGCATTGACTTTGGTTGCCTACTCAGACTGTCCAGTAAGAGACTGGATCTTGAATATTACTGAATGTGATTAAACACCGAATACTTTGTATGCAGACACTGACTCGCGCTTCATGTGCTGTCCAAAGAATAAAGTTGTCCAAGTATAATTTTTTGCAGTCTGAAATAAAGTTTCCTTCTGACCTTATTACCTCAAAGTATCATGAAGTTACTGAGCTAAATACCTCTACATAGATGATATTTCCACTGACACCTTCAAAGGACTTTTTGTTTTTCTTAACCAGAGAAAAATAAGCTTACAACAGGATGCAAATTTCTGCAAAAATCCAATGATAAAACATTTTTTTTGCCAGAAGGAATGCTGAACTACTGCTGAATGTCAACAAAACCAGCAGCAAGGTGGAAACTGCCTCCTTGTTCTCTTCCAGAAAAAAACGTCCTTCTGATTTCATGCCTTTACGATCGTTCCAGGCTCTCAGATCATCAGTATTAGTCAACCATCGATCAGTTGTCAGACTGTGACAGCACGTAATTTTAAGGTTTGCAAGTTTGGCAAATTCTGAGCTGATACAGTTCATATTTAGGTAATAGACTGGCAGTTCTAATAGTCAGGTAGAGTGTCCTCGCCTGTCTCCAGTACTAGTCAAAAACAGATGTTTTCTCTCATATACTCTTATCAAGCTTATGGCAGAACCCTGTTTAACAGCTCTCAACTGATTTTTTTTTTCTTCTATTATGTTTTCCAATTTTTTTAAACACATGAGGATGGTTTATATTTTTATTTTTCAAATTGATAGCTGCAGCAAGCAGTTCCACCCCACCTTTATGGTGAGCACCATTTTCTTGTATTTTCAACCTGTTTCTTGGTTACTGCATTTGATGACCACGCTTGCCTGCTAGTGAAAGAGAGATAAGAGCTCCCAGTTCATACCCTCCATGCTCCCTGGGATTTATCTTACACTCATTCAGCTATCCCTTCTCTAGGCTGTAAATCCCAACCACCCACCACCCCTCACAGGAAAGCTGTCCCATATTCTGGTATTTTTTTTTCCATTTTCTGTACTTTCTTCATCGCTGCCATACTTTTGGATCACTGCATGATTCCGGTGGTCAGGGACATGAATCTCTCAGAAACCTGAAATGTGGCCACTTAAAAACTATTTGACATCTTTTTCTCAAACATCTACAAGGAAGTAGGCCTATCTTCTATAAACCATGTTCTTTGACAGTAAACATTTTGCTTCCCAGGATCTTCCTTGGTTCATAGAATCGTTGCATAAATCATGTTGGAAAGGATTTAGGCGGTCATCTACTCCAACATGCAGAAAAGCAGAGCCAGCACTGAATTCAGACCAGGTTGCTCAGGGCTTTGTCAGCCACGACTTGAAAAACTCAAGGACAGAGATTGCACAACCTTGCTAGGCAACCTCTGCCACTGCTTAATTATCCTCCCAGTGAATGGGTATTTCTCCTTAAATCTGAGCCTCTTGCCTTGCTTTACATACATTATTATATGCTTTATGTACATTATCTTCTGACCAAGCACCTCAGTGAAGAGCCTAGCTCTGTTTTCTCAATTGCATCCTTGCCTGTACTGGAAGGCTGCCATTAGGTTCTCTCCCACCTTGGAGCATCTTCTCCAGACTGGACAAGCTCCATTACCTCAGCTTCTCCTCAGAGGACATAGGCATCAGCCTTCAAGGGCTTTGGTGGCCCTCCCTTCACTGAATACATTCCAGTCAATCGATGACTTCTGTGTACTGGGCTGGGGGGAGGAAAGAAGGTGGTGTCCAAACCTCAACACAATATTCCAGGTGTGGTCTGATGAACACCAAGAAAAAGGGAAGTGAAACACTTCCGTCGGTGTACTGCCTAACACAGCCCAAGATGCTGCTAACTTCCACTGTTGTGAGATCCTCTTTTAGCCTACCAAACTTGAAACAAGTTTGCTCATCTCTTGCCCACCTCTGATGAGAAGTTTGACATGGTTCCTTGGAGAGAGGCTGCACTCCTTCTTACATGTTTGTAACACTGTCCTTGGCTAGACTTTCTAGGTGCTACTACAAAATCAATTGTTATTGCAAAAAAAAAAAAAAAATAAAATAAATTAAAATTTCTCCTTATCTTTACAGCTTAGCAACATTCAAATACAGCAGGGAAACATGTAAGTGACTTTCTCAGTTCAGCTTCCATAACCACGCCTGAAACGGTGGAGAACGACTGAACTTGATGATTAGGGACAGAGGGGGAAATCAGGGGCTTAAAACCCCCTACCTCGCCACGGAACTGCCCTCCTTGTTTTTCCTACAGTGGTGGAGGAGTAGTACTTCTACTGTTCATGAGACGGAGGAAAATGAGATTGTAGAAATTTGATTCTGGCTCTGACAGGTATTTGATTGGGGAGATTACAGGCTCTAAAATGTTTGGAATAGAGATTGTGCTTGAGCATTGCGTATGTTTAGGGAATACATTTGCCAGACAGACAGTAAACAGTGTGGAAGAAAATCTCAGCTAAATAGAATAATAATTTAAACAGCAGAGATGCTTGTCTTAAATTTTGTCAAAAATGCAATTGCTCACTGTAGTCTGACACGTTAGAGGCTAGGTTATTTTGCTTGAACTGTTCTTGACAGATTTGAAAGTTAATTGGTCTGGGGAAGATGCCAGGCAACCTAAAACATTTGCCAGAAAACAAATGTGAAGGAAATATGGCTCAGGGTGGGGAGTCTCACAATTCATTTACAACAGCAGAGAACAAGCACCATTCTCTACAGGGAATAACAGAGCAAGCCGAAGAAAGAAAAAAAAAAAAAATTTTAAGAAGTGGCAAGCAACAAGCAACTCTGCCACAGGATTTACTTCCTGTACATTAAGCAGCAATAAAACATTAATTTCACTATAGTAAAAACGCTGACTATAAACTCCAGCAAGGTCTCAGCAGAAATACAAAAGCAGTTGCAGTCAGCAGGATCTTTTCTGTACAAAATTACCATTTATGGCTAGGCAAAAAGAAAAAAATACTCAAGGCAGCAAAACCAATGGAACCCAGTTATGAAGGAATCCCTCAGAGAAAAGGCAACAAAGGTCATTTTGTCCCGCACACTTAAAGCGCCCATCCAAGCTGCTCATTTCCCACGTCATGGCTGCAAATACTGAGCTAGAATGACTGAAGCAGAGACCATCAGCTTTCGTGTTGGGATCTAGTAGTAACGTCACTGTACCTCAACACACTCAACAGATCTACAGCAACTACAGTATTTCTGACCACGCCAGGGCCACCGTTTCTGAAGGAAGGGACCTTTGAACAACACCCGCAGGCGGCACAGCTGGTGTCAGTTGTGAAGCCAGGGGTATTTCAGACTCCCCAGAGCACGCTCAATTCCCACAACACTCCTTCCCACGCCAGACCAGCATGTCTTACACTCGGCAAAAGGACTCAGTATCACGCTATGAAATGGAGTATTACTTTGTATTACCGACTTCTCTGGATGCCCAGTTCTCATTCATTTTCATTAGATCTGTGTGCACTTCTCTAACAGACTCATAAACTGATGAAAAGTTGAAAAAAACCCATCTTTGAGTAAAGCTGCGCAAACGTGGAGGTTAGTCAAGGAGATCTTTCTGTCTGGATGGAGACCTGCCTCCCAGGCCTTGTAACGGCAGACGAGAGCATGCAGCCTGCTGCACACCCTTTGTGTAATGCAAACTTTGAATTTCACACAGTCTTTCCATTTGCTCTCCTGTCTTCATGTTGTACTTCTGAGTAACGGCTAACCTGAACCTCTTTTTCCAATAAGGAATCAATACATTGACATTAAGAGGATTCTGGCCAAAAAGAGAAAGAGGATGTCACTTATGCTGTGTGCAGGAGCATGGAGAAAAAAAAAAATCGGCCCAAGAGATTTAACCCTTCAGAAAGAAGGTGAAACACAGACATGATCAAATGCGAAATATCATTTTTTGTCTTTCTAAGAACAGCAAATAAGCTACAGAGACTCTCAGTCTGCCTATCATTTACAAAACAAACCAGCTATTTATCCAAACACAAAGGGGCAAATGTTAACACAACCCACTGTTTAGCAGACAGAGGAAATGGATGACAGAAAAGGAACAAGAATTCTGTAACAGCAGAGAATGAAAACAAGAGTAAGAGGTTTTATTTCTCTTAAATACAACTTAGCACCCACAGATAAACAAGGGGATTCTTCCATGTACCTGAAAGTTTAAAAAAAAAAAAAAAAAAAAAAAAAAAAACACCACCAAAACTTTAAGTGTAAATCTCCCAGTATAAATAGTTTATAGTAATCAATTGCTAAATAAATTATCTGTGTATAAAAGTCTTACACTTCTTTGAAAGCTAAAATTGATCAATAAAAAGTTACTCATTTTGTATCCTCTGAAGTTATTCCCATCTTTAAAATCAGGGTAATTTTTAAATCATGAGATTAAATTTAAGCATAAATATTAAGTTTAAAAGAATTAATTAGCACTTAAAGAGTTTTACATAGAACCATTGATATCATGCAACCTGTATTTAAAAAGATGTTTATTTAAGAAGCTGTACTGATGATTTTCTAAAGTCTGTTACAGGACGTTCTTTTGTAACTCATTCTTTATGCAGTAACAATTAAGCATTCCTCTTACCATTATAATGAAATTGTGTCTAAGCACTGTTAAGAGGATCATCTTTATCACAGAGAAACATATAAAATACAGCTTACTTCTTGAGACTGCTACTAATGAACTATTATGAACTACATTAATGCTATCAATTCCCCCTGCCCCTCAATGGAGTAGCACAAACATCTGATTTACTTTCCAGAACCATATCCTAAGAAAAGGCATCTTCCCATTTACAGGGAACTACTCCAATGGTCAAATCAAGGAAATACCTGCTCACTCAGCCAACATGCTCTTCCAAAAAAAAAAAAAAAAAATCTCCACTCCACTACCACCAGTTTTACGCTGGTTTGCAGGAATTGCTTTAAATGTAAAACGAGCTTACATGTGTGATCCAACTACTAAATATAGGGGTTATATAACTCTACATTTTCTTTAAAAGAGTATTTCAAAGAAAACAATATTGAACCCAACAAATCACGTCCTCTAGTGGAGGCATAAACAGGATCCATTCTGATCATGATTTGTCAGTAGAGAGATGGGAAAACAAAGGCAACGATTTCATTATTTTCTCTTTTCTGGACGCAGTTGTTACACAGCTGCTACGGAAGTTTGTAGAAGGGTTAATAAGTCTCATATACTTGAAGACATACACACATATTGTGTTTACAACAACATATACCTCTCTGCTCTGCCAAGTGAGACTGAACAATTGGGCTCGCTCATATGTTGCCAAGATCAGGACAAGAGGAAACAGCCTCAAGTTGTGCCAGGGGAGGTTTAAACTGGATATTAGGAAACATTTCTTCACCGAAAGGGTTGTCAGGCACTAGAATGGGCTGCCCAGGGAAGTGGTTGAGTCCCCATCCCTGGACGTATTTAAAAGACAGGTAGATGTAGTGCTTAGGGACACGGTTTAGCAGTGGACAGGTAGGATTGGACTTGATAATCTTAAAGGTCTTTTCCAACCAAATGATTCTATGATTCTTCTCAGCCAGCTCGTCTAGTCTGCCATGGCTAAGCAATTTCTGCCAGCCTTGGTTTTCACTAAGGAAAACGTCTATTGCAAGTACAGTTGGTCTGCACGATTCTCTACAATTGAGCTTAAGTTTGACTGCCACATGGGAACAGGCATGGGCTACATGACAGTGGTATTATACATCCTTCTAAAAATTCTATATTTGAAGCAACAGAACACCAGTACAATATTGCCTGCAATTAACAGCATGCATACTACATTACATCTTTTTACTTCATCCTAAATTCTGGCACTCACCAAGAGGACTTTTTTTTTTACCAGCCTCAGTGTGGTAACAGCAGCCTCCCTCCTACTTGGCATCCACAAAGCTCAAGGAGATATTTGGCTTCCAAGACAGAACAGCTCCTAGCACATCCCTTGTACAGGGCAAATTAATGCTTCACCTAGCATCGGTTTTGACTGTAGGAGGCTTTTTTGTTGTTGTTTTGGGGTGTTGGTTTTTCTGTTGTTTATTTGGGGGGGTGGGGTGGGGTGTGGTTTTTGTTTTTAAACTTCTAAATTGTTCAAGTAGGGACCTAACAGAGCTGTAGCAACCACATCTTCATCTCCACTAGTGCTGACTGGTCCATGGATTTAAATCCTGTTATTTGGGATATGACCATGTCTGCATAAATCTCTTGTGCCTTGATCTCCCAGATTCCCCATCCTGGATAGAGGCTCCATAATTGATCAGTGGGGAATTCAGGAGCAGAGTAAGTTTCAAACAATCACCTCACAAGAAATATTACTGTAATAGAACTACTGTACAGGATAGATTTTTGATAGGGATCTGAAGTTTCTTCAGCACTAGGCAAGTACATTATTTAATGAACCATGTTGATATACCATACGTTCAGCATCTCAGTAATTGGGACACCCTGCCCAGTTAAGAACCAGTTCAAAGCCCCATTGAAGCCAGGCTCAATTACACTAATTAGTCTGCAGGAAATAAGTCAGCAACACTGAATAGCATGAAAGTTATACTCTTTCACGTAACATATATCATTCCTAGAGACAGCCATGCCTTTCCATTCAAAGGTTTCCCACCACTTTTGAATATAAGAATTTTGTAGATTTAAGACCTTGATAAAATTACATTTCAACAATTATTTCAAAACAGCCAAATGGAGGTATTAGAGTAAGAGGATTCTTAGCATTTGTTGTTTATTTTAGACAGTAAAAGGAAAAGATAATTGCTTTTTAAAAAAATACCGTGTTTCAAGCAATTTACAAACATTTGGATTGTTTTAAAATGAAATTACCTAGAATTTGCCAGATTTACAGTGTCAGAATTTGCAAAAAGGTTTGAGACATTATTAAAGCCCATGACATTCGTAGCATTAAAAGAGACCAAACACAGCTCAGTATTTTGCAACGTGGCATCAAAGAACAAATAGAAAAACTCTGATACCATGTAGTAACAGATGCTACTACAGCTTTCCACCTCCGCAAACACACCAGATATTCAGAGCTTCGTAACATCACTTAAAGCAGGTAGCCTACAAGAAAGGTAAAGCACTGACGAAGAAAAACTGAAGACTTTCACACAACCCATGAGAACAATTCAACCCCTACAGCCAGCTGGTGTATACCCAAACTCAGCAGCCAAGAACCCAGCAGATGAATAAAAACTCCAGATCCAGAAAACAGCCTTAGCAAGGCAATATCTGTGCAACATGCAGCTACTACTACTCAGTCTTCAGCAGCAATTCCCTAGAGCATACAAAATAAACATGATAATGTATGGAAGAATCACAAGCAAGAGTTAAAGATATCAATGCATATGTCCATAAACACACAAGTGTCATGAACACATAGGATTTATACATTTTAAATATCAAAAAGACATGGTTTATTTCAAGTAGTATTTGGCATATAACTCTGCCCCAATTAAAAAGGCCAAAGCTGTTCGTATCTGGCCAAAGCAAGGCCAAGAACTACATTCCCATTCATGGAGACATATTCTCCAAAAACCAAAATTATTTTATGATTGCCAACATTTTAATGTGTCTGGGCTTAAATGTTACACCTCTAGCAAAAGCAACTGCAATAAAGAAAACAAAAATGTTTAGTTAAACTAGATTAATTAAATTCAAAACTTAACACACTGTCAGCCATATCAAGTAGAAAGCTGAAGTCTGGCTGCACAGGATGTTGCCACAAGATTTGGAGCTCATTTTGCACATAATTTGTTAAACATCGCCACGCAGCAAGCCATTTTTCTTGTCTTCAGGTTTTTGTCAGCCTTATTCGGTGCAGAGAGCCAGACATTTGCTTATGAAAAAGTCTTCCCTTTCTGCATTGAATACAGCTCTACTTTCTCCTCTGCACTTCCTTCACCATCTAAGGTCATTCGTGTCCACCACACCTCCTCTTCCTCAGACAAAATAATGTTATGCCATCTATACATACTGGGAGCTTAAAGTTAGTCAAATTTAGTTGCATTAAACAAACCACAGCCTAAAGGCGCACACTCTTCTTTTTAGGAGAAGCAAGAAGAATTGTGAAACTCTTCAGTCAGTAACTTTCTAAACTAAGTTCTGTAACGTATAGCCATTTTCCAAAGAAATATAAAGTCCTTGTACAAATATCTACCTGGACAATGTTTTTTTTTCTACCTAAACTGTAAAGTTTCTCAACTGCTGAAAATTAAAAAGCTTTTAATTTTGCTTTCAAAGTAAAAACTTGACTTCTTTCTAAACCTGTGAGCAAGCAAGACTTTGTCACTGCTAAAATGTGGGGGAAAGATAACATTTAACCAGTAGCTGTGGGTTATGAAGCACAAATCAATACTGTTTCAATACCATATGCATGTTAAATGTTTTTTCTATCGACAGACTTATTTTATAATTATTTGAAGGCCATATTTTATAGTTATTTGTGTACTTACTTCAAGACTAGCTTGTGAATTTATAATTTCTGTTCTGTAAGCACTTCAGGAGAAAAACTGTACTCACAAAGCAACATAAGAGTCCTTATTCTTTGTACTAGTATCCTAGTCACTAGTTTGGATCTTAGTTATCAAATTCGTTTATTAAGCACATTTATATTACAGCAGGATCATGGTTTTGCAGGCATAAAAACATGAAAAAGCTTAGCATCTTTATCCTGCAGTAGAGCCTCTTAGGAAAAAAAAAGAAACAAGATTATTCACAAACAGCAAACTATTAAATTCCTACAGAAATGTTTTTGCAGTAGTTAAATTAAAAGAATATTCCAGTCCTTTGAGGTGCAAAATATTGATTTGTGCTAAAGGAAGCTCAGTTTTCAGTATAAGAAACTGAAGATGCAGGAAGTGACAAAAAATAAATTCCAGCATTTTCAACATGCAAAACAGAGTTAGTAAGGACACTGGTCTTATTCAACTAGTAGTGACAAGCATGTCATTAGTGCTCTCATCAACAAAAAGTACTTAGTCAATGGGGTTAAGCTTTCCTGGTATATTTTGAAACAAACACATCAGCCTGCACAACAAAGGAATAGATTGGTAATTCTGTGCCATCTCTGAATGCCACCAACAGATTGGCCAGTCTCCTTGAAAAGCTTTCAGTGAATCAAAGCAATAAGAAACAGCAGTAAATGCAACCATAACTGAGGTTATATGTTTTGTTTCTAGTGTAAGGTTTTAAATATGATCTCATTTATTAATACGCCTATAGGTTTGCCAGAGCTCACCAGCCATCCACTTTACTTATTTATTTATTCAAAGTCAGTCTCACTCTGGAATGCGAGTCCTCCTAGTACAGCAAGAAGTAGCAGGAAACAAGATGAACACTAAACTCTTCTGTTCAAATGAAAAATGACAGATCAACTTCAGGCTAATTCTGCTTGGTCTCCCCATATCCTCCTTCAGAATCCCGGTGGAATAAGGACTCATTATCCTGATGGAGTAACTTCCTTGTATGTTGTAGGAAATGGTATTTGGAAAGAATTTGAAAGAAAATGTGATACTAATTTGAGGCAAGAAAATGGGAATACCTGAGAGAATAAACAAGGAAAGTAAGAAAAAGCTTATGGTGCGTAAGGTTGCTAGTGTGCTAATTATTCATTTACCTTGTAATCTTTACATCTTCATAATAAATGTATTATTGGATGGATTATCCATAGTATCTTTCAGACAACTGAATTGTTCAACATCATTAGGATGTACCAACGGAATCACTTAAAAAGATCTCTCTCCTACTTTAGGAAATTTCAAGTCTATGCCCCCAAAGCCAGAAGAACAGGTGACTAGACTCAGACAAATAAATGATCGGTTTACTGCTGGTGAAAATACATTTAACACTTTTAGGGAATTAACTGGAATCAAAATTTCAAGTTAATTTCCTTATATCAAATCAACTCATAATTCACGCAAACAGTTGAAATTTTTTCCACTACTATTTGCTTCAGTAATTCTACTAATCTAGACTGATCTATGATGCAAAACAATACTCTCCCTCAGTGCATACAAGGCTTACACAGACATCCCGGTGGATCAACTTTACTAATACTATTGCTGTGTTAAGTGTCCAATCTCCCAGATTTCTTTACTATGCCAATGTGTTTGACCTAGTTCACGCATCAGCAGTTTTGGGGAACAGTGCATATACCACAACTTTCACCTCTGAGCTGCATGATAGAAAGGAATGTATAATTCCTCACTCCAGGGCTGGAAAGGCTTTACAAGCTATTATGGAAACCAAACTGAGGTAGAACTATGGTGTTGTCAACACCTCTGCGCAGGCCTATGAAACTTCTGCTACCATGTGTCCAGGGTATGAACAATCAACTACATCTTGTTTTGACAAAACAAAGCATCTTCATGTGTGCTGGAGCATGTAGATGAGAAAACCTGATGAGAGCCCAAGTTAAAGAATAACTTAAAATATATTAAAGAAAGTAAGAAGACTTTCCAGAGCCCAACAGTGAGCAGTGCCAGGGGCAAGGATACTCCACGTGTGAAAAGTAGCGCTTTTTTTTTTTTTTTTTTTTTTTTTTTTTTAACAGAGACTACCATGGAAGGGATGCAAGTCAAACCACTGTTTGTTTAGGGTTTTTTTTTCTCCTATTAATTCACCCAACCCATGGCAGGAGACAGAAAAAAACAGAGCAAGAAATTAACTGTTACACACTCAGTAGACCACAGATGACTGAGAAATACATGAGATCGTTTATCATTTATCTTCAGCTTTAGTTTTTAAAGCAGCATGTAGCTATCCAAACAAAATGAATGGAGTCCTGTAAACCCCACAAGCCAACCAAAGCTTTTTTTCAAAACAGACAAGGAAGATACAGCAAAATGTTCTCCTTCCTTCATTTAAAACAAAACCACAAACAACTTTTGTTACTGCTTTGCCCCGATAACCACTGCGTAAGGGTCTCCTACAGGAAGACACACACCAATAAGACCCCCCACCTCCTCACACCCCCCACCAGGCCCACCAAGCAGCACCACCCACACAAGCAGCGCTCCAGGACCAAAGTGCTGAAGATGCCTAACAACATCTTGGTGATTGAGTTTTTCTGTTTATGGGGTTTTGTTTTGGTTTAAGTGTTTTTCCAGTATTTAACTGCTCACAGATGGGATATTTGCGGCAAGCGTATGCAACACCCCACAGAGACCCCGTACGACTCCCATAAGCTTTAGTTGCGTCAGGAGAAACGCATGTAACGGCTGACTGGTGAGCAGATGCTGATGGCTCTCTGTACATAGGAAACGCGGCTGCATTATCGCAGCGTTACTGCAGCAAATGTTATAGGAGAGGAAGGTGGTTCTGTTTTAAAAGAAAGGTGTCTTTGCTCACTCACACTCTCGCTTTCATAGCCAAATGTTCACCGACGCCATGACGTGCAGGTCTGAGCCACCTGCCCAGAGGTGAGGCTGCAGGGTCAGTGCCACTTGACATCTGTGTGGGGCTCCGTGGATGACTTGGGAGCCAAGGGGCTCCCGGGATGAGCCCTCCTCCTGCCAGGGTGGCAGCCACAGGCAGCTCTGGGTGGGCCTTTTGCAGCCTTCAGGAGCTGCCTGCGATCCGTCTTCCCATCCCAAGGGTCATCAGGGTTTAATCCCCATCCTCTGCCTCTCAACATGGGTCTCGGGAAAAGCTCCATTCCTACAGCCCCTTTCTTGTAAAGTATTCCTCCTGGTGCTTCCACACCCATACATTCCTAACCAGATCACCTTTAAGACCACCACTGCAAACCCCTGCACAAGCAACAGGAAGGATTGGACCCCACTGATTTATTCCAGCTCCGTCTCAGTCCATGGCTAGTACAGGCAACTATGGGAGGATATCTTCTGAAAAATAAAACCCATTGTGGGTGAGCATGCAATAGACAGCCTTTTACAGAATTTTCTTCCTAATCCTTTTGTACTTGGCAGACACCATAAAGTATAAGGACATATTTTCTGTCTTAATCCTGTCTAAGGAAACATTTCCTAGTACTTACAGTTTTTAAGGCCTTCAAAATCTTTTTGCCCTCCAAATCTAATTTTTTTTATACAAGTTTATCACCAATTGCTTATGCCTCATATAAATAAGTTAATCAGCCTTTTTTCTAAGACTGTGTAGGACGTAACAGCATTTTAACGTCCATTATTTTGTTCCAGAAAGACATCAGGCAGACACAAGAGAGTAGAGACTTCCACAATCCCATGCACGCAAAGGTGACTCCTACTGCATTCACTGCGTGAGGCCTTATTTTGCTGCTTTTGCTTCTCACCTCACATTAGGGGAGTAGAGGGCCAAATGCAGGACAGTGCATTAAACTGGAGGAAGCAGCAGCTTTATATTAAAAGTTTTATCAGCATCTGCAAATTTACAATTCCTAACTATGTAGATATTTCAGTTTGCTTGATTCTTTCCCAAGCATTACTTGATAGAATTCAGAATCAGCCTTCTGGCTGAACTGGTTTCTCGTGCAGCTAGCTGATGCATTTATTCATTAGCTTTAGTGAAGCCCTAGGCACAGTGACAGTATGAATAATATACAAAGTAAAGCCCAACATGCTCAAGGAATTCCAGAGTTTATTAAGGAAAGTAAGTTGGGGGGGGAAGGGGATGATGTTGGGGTTTTTTCCCCCTTTTCTTTTTTTTTTTTTTTTTTTAAGAAGCATGTACAATCTTGATGGACAGGATAAACAAGCTCCTTAGTTTTCCCTAGATGGGTGCATATTTGGCCATAAATCAGCTAAAATATGCATGGCATGTTCTATTCAAACACTCCCATAAAACTGCATTCACTTCTATTAGTTTAGATTTAGAGAAATAACCTACCTGAATTTTAGTTCTGAAGTTTATTCATTCTCTGTGATCTCCAGTAATTTTGCTCATCTCTCATGCAGGGGAGAGGAGGTCACACAAACCCTGTCAAAATGTAACTGGAAGCAACAGCCTGAATTCATTAGTCCTATAAACATAAGCAGCAGCAAGTATTCTTATCAAGCATAAACATATCTAAATTTTTCAGCCAAAAATCTTTTATGCATAGCTTTATGTGGCTTAACTTCTACACTAGATAAAAAGAATCCTGGCCTTTAATACCTTCTCTACCTCTTCCTCTGCCTCATGAAGACCAGTTTATCTAATATTTTTCAGCAAAATTCAGGTTTAATGGTCCTTCCAGTAGTATTAGTTCAGTGAGTTCAGGGTGGGGGGGGAGGTGGAAAGGTGGCTTTCTAGTGCACTACCATTTAGCACTCATTTAAAGGGAAAAAAAAAAGCCTGTCAGCCTGTTTCATCTTCTTCCAAATGTCTCAGTAATAAAAATCAAAACTGGACACAATCATCCACTATAAACTAAAGCTATATATAAAAGTTTCTGGACAGCTATAAAGAAATACACAGCTTTTTTTTTTTTTCTTTTTTAAAAATGAAGAGAAAGGACAAAACACTTTGTACACAGATCATGTTACATACCAACTAATTCACAGGATTTCATATTTACTTTATGACTTAGGTTAATTGTAAAATTACACTTAAAATACCAAAACATAGTTTTCGCTAATTACATTGTGGTATTCCTTCAGTCATGACTGTGTAAATTACAATTTAAGAAGTGCACAGTGGGGTTAAGTACATAGGAAAAAAGTTAAGTGTTGATGGCCCCTGTACCACAGTGTTCCACAGGTTTATGTCCCATGAGATCCTACTGGAAACAGAAATCATTAACAAATATGCAGCATTTTTTCTGAAGTTTACAACGGAAACAGCACACAATCAGTGCACATAATAGCTGATAAGCTGGTCGTTGAACCATCCATTTCAGAAGGTAACTGTAGTATTTCTATGCTAATTTTTAAACACTATATGACAATATGTTCAATATGCAGACCACTTTTTCCCCATAGTGTATAAGGTATTTTTTCTGATTTTTTTTTTTAAACATTTATAGAGTAAATAGCAACACTCACAATTAAACTGAAGGGCCTGAGATCATTAGCCAGTATATATAGTCACTCTTCCATTAGCGCTCTCTTTCATTTGAACAATGAAAGATTATTTACAGATGCTGAGTACCATAATCAGACACTCTTTACTTTCTAAAACCCAGTGCCATAAAAAGAAATGGACAATTGCAAACAGGAAAAAAAAAAAAAAGGAAGACGGAAAGACAGACAAATTGGAAGAAACCAGAAAGAATGCAGCAAAGGGAAAAAAAGAAAACCAAAACAAAACACCCAATAAGAACAAAACTGAATATATCATTTCACAGTAGATTTTTAAAAGTTTACTCCTTACTTAGCCTCCTAATATCTCATCTGAGCTAATCCAGCACTATTAGTTAACATTTAGTAATGACCCATCAGTCTTTAGTACCCTATACTGAAGAGCTTAGGACAAACAGTATTTCTTCCAGGATTGTAAAATAGAAAGAAACTTCCCCTAAATCAGATGGAACTCTGCAGTTTGCTGCCACAACAGCTAAGCCCAGCAATAAGGGGTCTCCCTGCCAGGACACACTTGAACAAAAAAGTTACAGCCCCCCTTCTCTGTTATTCTTGTCTAACACCAGTCACTTAAACTTTTAAACCAAGGAACTGTCTTTTCTCCTAGTAAAACGTGATGCTTTCACAGTGTAAAAGTCATCCAGACTTCTCTGAGGACCTCCCAAGAGAGGAAGGTCTAGGGAGATGCATATCAAAGCTCCGGTCAATGCACTCACATTCCTTTAACTTCCCGTATTTTCCTTACTACTTCCATCCTACATGCATAAACAGAGAGTCAAACGAGTCTGGGTTTACTGTAGGTAGTAGCAGGTGTGAATTCCTTTGGTTGTGCCAGAACTGCAGGATTACATGCAGAGATGATTTCCACCATCAGCAAGAACCTGGTGCTCCCCAGCGAGCAAGATACTTCCACCTTATGCTTGAGCATCACTTGCGGTGGAACAGGACATGCAAGCAGAAAGCCGGTCACGGAGGCCAGAGTACTTCCAAAACCTGGCAGTAAACTAACACACCAGGTGAGTAACTCACAGATGAGACCACCAGCTCAGTGAAAAGCTCACTTTATTGCACCCAGGGGACCGGGGACTTACCAGGGGAGGAAGACAAAAGGCATGTTCTCTTTGGTTAAAACACATTGCTATTTTGTTTGCAATGTGAGAAGAACACAAAGAATCCAGTTTACATCAAATATCTGCATCCTTCAACATGATATGAAAAAAATTATTCATTTAAGGACACCTTCCATACTTACAGTGAAACACCTCAACCAACAGGCCAAGCAGAGAGCCTGCACTTCACACAAGCCCTTGTAAAGCCTTCAAAATATTAGTGAGTTAGGATTCATATGATCCATAGACTTTGTGCTGAACATATGAAAAGGGTATATTTCACAGCTACAGCAGAAACCCAAGCTCCTCACATCAGCAAAAAGCCCGGCAAAACACAGAAACGCAAAGCTGGCCTTTGCTTGCTGGCTCCAGCTAAGGCGCTTGACTGCATTGACAGAACATCGATGGTCTCGCTGCTTTGATGAATATTCATCCTTACAGCCCTTTGCTTCACCTTCTCAACTTCTTACGGTTTTTGAAACATTTTGTTTGCAACACAGTTCCTCTGCTTGGCCAAAATTATTTGCTAGAACACTAAAGCAGGATTTAATTCTTGGGGGGGCGGGGGGAAATCTGGATCTCAGTGAAGTGTCACGTTGAAAAGTGAAGCACAGAATAGAACAATGTTTCAAAAGGACTTTTTTCCCCATGTTAAAAATCATATAATACATAAAATGGAATGCCTCTGCTATATAAATATTTCATTTAACTTTATTTTATCGAAATTTCAGGAACTGCACATCTCAAAAGTTCGCCCCTAAAATAAATTTCCGTTCCTTTTCAGCACTTGTGATACTTAAGCTTACTAAAATGTGAGTTAATATCTGGTAAAGTTCATTTCAATTTATGAAAGGTTGAAGGCTGAGAATGAGTGAATATATTTAAAGGTATACTTGAAAATTTATATTGACATTTGAACATGAGTTTACTCTGAGCACACCAAAATAGCTTGGCTCTGTCACCCAGACACCTGAGAAATCACACACTTCTAAATAACAGCAAGCAGATGGAGTAATTTATATTTTCAAAAAATTAGCTGCAGAAGCTTATTAAAGCTCTGTAGTAACGTACATCTTCACGTTCTTCCTCAAATTTCAAGATAAATATGACATTAAATGAAAGGACACATTTTAATTTAACATTTTGGAACTAATTTTGACTCATTTTAACTGACTTCTGAACAGTGTCTGATCTGGATGCAAATGACAAATAGTTGGCGTTCATCTGCAAGTGTTGTTCCTGCATCACAGATACGCTCATCTGAGACTAAAAGATTACACTCCATCGCTTCATAAAGTGGAAGCAGCTGCAAAGACAACTGATTTTTGGCAACTTCTGTCCCCATCTACTTGTAGGTACCAGAAGCAGCCTCAATCACACATTAAAACTAATTAACAAACCCAATAAACTACACCATAGCAAATACAAATGCCAGCTTCATCAGCGAGAGCGAATACCTAACTTTTACGTTTCCACGGCAATTTTGAAAGCATTTTATGGAAAGAGTTAAGTGCATCTGTCCGTGCATCTCACACCTGCACATGGATTTCTAACCCCACCTTTTTCATTTCATTGCAAAGGCAGGTAATCTGGGCTCTGGACATTAGACTACAGCATTAAAATAAACCAGAACTAACTATATTGCAGGAGCATCACAGCTCAGAGGATCTCACAGTGTCATTGAAAACAAGCTCCCATCTTCATGCAGTGCTGCAGAATGGGCAATTTATGCATTTTCTTCCATAACTTCATGCCAAACAGGAGAATTTTCTTCTTTCATGACAGGAGAGCACGCCGTAACTGAGCCCCCAGAATGGGGTCAGGAAGAATGAAGTGCTGTCACAGCAGCATTACCAGTACAACACAGGCCTCAGCGGGAGACAAAATCCTTTTAATGCAGTTTTCTTGCCCTCTTTCTTGTAGTTGAGGTACTTGAGAATAACAGGGCTGACTAACCCTCATGAACCAGGGCCTAAAAACATAGACATCTTCTGGATAAAAAACTGGCTGGATGGCCAGGCCCAAAGGGTGGTGGTGAATGGAACTAAATCCAGTTGGAGGCTGGTCACAAGTGGTGTTGCCCAGAACTCAGCGTTGGGGCCAGTTCTGTTTAACATAGTCATCAAAAACCTGGATGAGGGGTTCAAGTGCATCCTCAGTACATTTGCGGATGACACTAAGCTAGGTGGAAGTGTTGATCTGCTTGAGGGTAGGAAGGCTTTACAGAAGGACCTGGACAGGCTGGATCGATAGACCAAGGTCAGTTGTATGAGGTTCAACAAGGCCCAGTGCCAGGTCCTGCACTTGGGTCATAACAACCCCATGCAGCGCTACAGGCTTGGGGATGAGTGGCTGGAAAGCTGCCTGGTGGAAAAAGACCTAGAGGTGCTGGTGAACAGCTGGCTGAACATGAGCCAGCAGTGTGCCCAGGTAGCCAAGAGGGCCAATGGCATCCTGGCTTGTATCAGGA
>BOSO01010749.1:0-19794 GCA_018403395.1 Gorsachius goisagi | reverse complement strand
AGACCTTATCACCCTCCACAACTGCCTGACAGGAGGCTGCAGCGACGTGGGGGTCAGCCTCTTCTCCCTGGTAACAAGCAACAGGACGAGAGGAAATGGCCTTCAAGTTGCATCAGGGGAGGTTTAGATTGGACATTAGGAAACATTTATTCACTGAAAGGGTTGTCAGGTACTGGAACAGGCTGCCCAGGGAATTGGTCGAGTCCCCACCTCTGGAGGTATTTAAAAGATGGGTAGACGAGGTGCTTAGAGACATGGTTTAGTGGTGGATAGGTATGGTTGGACTCGATCATCGTAAAGGTCTTTTCCAGGCAAATAATTCTATGATTCAGATGGTCTAAAACACACCAGGTCTTGAAATACCTGAAGATCATGATTTTTGGTCAATCAGCACAGAGCACTTCAAAAGCACGTTACAAATGATGAAGCCACTGTACAGCAAGAAATCCACTAACAGCAGCAAAAATCGTTCAGACACTTTTTTTCTTTTGTACCCTTCTTCCTACTAAGGAGGGCAATACACTGCAAGAAAAAGCCATGAGATGAGGACATGTATGCAACATTTCTTGAACTCTGGAAGAGCAAGACCTCTTCTAAACCAGCATCACTTCTGGTGATCCCACACACAGAAGAGACCACAGAGCCCACCATGCTGCCCAGGGTGGAAGAGCAACAGCTGGAGTTTCTACAAGGGGAGACAAAAAGGCTGCACCCTTTCTCAGTAATGGACTTGAGAAGGGCAGCAGCTGGTGTTCCTTTCCCACGGACCATCAACAGCACACATACCCTCACTACTTATAAAAGCAACATCCATAGGAATGTTTAAATTAAGCAAATGTGGCTGATTTGCAGGACTAGCTTTCTGTCAAACCCTACTCGGTTTGGGATTATTGCTAGCACCACCACTGTAAGCAGTCATTCCCCTGGTAGGAATCAAACAAAACACTTATACTGATCAGACAACACAGCACCAAGAGGTTCCTAAATTTATATTTTACTTTGCTAATTATCAAGGGGTAGAGCCTCCCAAAGCAAGCCAAGCAGCTTCACAGCTTTCCGGTGCCAAATTATTCCTAAATAATAATAATAATAAATCCTACTACATCATTATAATAGTAAACCTAAGCTTCCTAATGCAAAGTGCTGTAATGCTGTCCCAAGTCAGCAGACGGAAAGCTAAATTAATCTCCACCGTTACACATGGGCTTGTTAAACCACAGCAGAGTGAAAACAAAAAGCCCGTGTTATTATCACTCGGCGCTGCCACTGAGCGCCCAGTGGGGAGCCACGACACCTCGCATGAACCACGCTTATTTCACAGCGCTGCTGTTGGCAAGACCCTGTGAAGAGCATCCGAAACCAGCAGCACAGTTATTCATCAGCTAAATGGATGCCAGAAACGCCACGCAGAAGATAAAAGGGATAGCGAAAGAAACCTGCACCTCTCTTTTCCTCTGACAGGGCTAGTAGGTGGAGGAGACAGATGTGTTACTCTCTATCCTGATGCCTGCATCGGCACAGAGGTTTTGGCCAAACCGGGAAAAGGCTTCTGCACTCACTTAACATCCACTGTAAACTTGGGCTTGAGAACACAGAAAAGCCCTCTCCCTGCTAGGAGAGAGAGAAGGGAGCTAAGAAGTTTTCCTGCACTTCCATGCATCAATATGTATATCCTCTAAACGCTGAAACAGAAGCAGCATAAAATGGAGCAAAGCCATTTTATAGGAGATCAGCCTACCCATCGTGAAGAGACCCCCGTAACAATGACCTAGACAGATATTAAACTAGCAGGTGTTTAGCATACATCTGGGAGACAGACAAAGCACTATTAATCTCAAAGAGAAATAATGCAGCATGGTAACGTGACATCTGGCCATGCACACTAAAAACACTGTAAAGCATTTATTCTTCCCAATTTGCTAAGTAAGCAACAAATCTTTTCATTATCCACATCAAAACCAGGTTCAAAAGATGACAATGAAAACCTTTGAAACATCTGGGAGAGGCTATATTTTATGCTTGGTGAGAAAGGATGTTAGTCCTTGTGGATCTGATTCTGTCCACGTTTATCAAGTTTCCCCCTTGAAGTCAATGGCTATCTGTGCACGTTTGTATAAGCAGGATTCTAAAAGTGAAAATAAAGTTCTAGCAATGTCATTTCAAATCACATTTGAACCCGGCTTGTTCTTTTGTTCTCCTCTTGAGAATTCTGTAGCCTTTTTGTGAGTTGTTGCTTGTTCTTAATCCTTTCAAAGAAGAAACAGTCTTAACGTCTTTAAAAAAAACAAACATAAGATGCAATGACTCTTTGCAACTGCACATAGTAAGTGCTTATGTGGAACCAGGTGTCTTGGGGAACCAAGAGTATAAGCATTAATTATTCTGAAGACAGAAACAGTTTTTTGTAGACTAAGCTAAAAAAAAAAAAAAAACAAAAAACAACAAAACAAACAAAAAACAAAACACCCCAACAAAACAACCAAACCCAAACAAAACAACCCCCCCAAAAAACACCCCCAAACCCCCACCCTAACAAAGCTAAGATGCCTTTCTGAACTAGCCTAAACTCCACTAATAGTCATGTATTAATGGGTGTTTATTTAGAACTAACAATTGGATTATTTAATCAGCTTTGAACAGAATTCAAATTACTTTTTATAGTGTCTGATGTGATTCTTGCTGAACTTCCTACTATATTTCTGAATGCTGACAAAATACTGTTTTGTGTTTTCTGTAAGTCAATGTATTTCACCAGTTTAAAAAAAAAACAACCACACAAAACCCCCACCAAATTCACACCTTCAGAAGGGTATTTTTGGAAGATATATATTTTATTTGTATGAAATTGTTAGACATACCATTTCACTCTAAGGTAAAGCCAGTGATTAACTGCAGTGTTATAAGATTAAGTCCACTAACTCCTCTGTTGAAGTCAGAGTGAATTTTAATAAGTTTACCATAAGGAAGGATGCAGAAAGCAAAGTGTCAGCAAACTGGACTGAATCTTGTCCCGATTACTTCAGCTTGGGGATGTTTCAAGACCCCTTACGTAATGCTATTTATTTCACCTGACATTGCAATTGCTCTTTCAAGCATGATCTGTATAAATCGAGAAAGCATCTTCAGTTCTCCTTTCTGAAAGCCTTATCTTCAACACAGCAGTTTCCCCCCCGCAGTGACAGTTGTAGACCCAAACTGTAGTGAAAAGCTGGTCCTTGCACCTTTCAGAAGACACTACTCATCCAGACCACGCAGCCCAGCAGCAGAATAAAAACCACATCTCTCTTGGCAAAGCCCAAACTGGCTCAAGGAAAGCTACACACCATTTAAATGACTTCACAATTTATCCACTGCTTTAGAGAAAAGCTTTGATGCTTTACTCAAAGACCTCAGAGACAGTGCAAGAGGCAACGGAGAGAAGAAAAGTTTGACTTTTTGACTAGCAGGTAGCTGCTCAAGGCCCACCAGCACACAGCCCTTCAGAAAACACTAGAAATTATTTCTAGACTTTAAGACTCCCCCAAAAAAATCCACAGATAAAGAAGCTATTTCAAG
Organism: Gorsachius goisagi; assembly: GCA_018403395.1. Lineage (NCBI taxonomy): Eukaryota > Metazoa > Chordata > Aves > Pelecaniformes > Ardeidae > Gorsachius > Gorsachius goisagi. The sequence goes on along the minus strand of BOSO01010749.1, from coordinate 16,239 downwards.
AGGCCAACAGCTTGACAATTCAAATAGAGTGATGACAGGACCATGTTAGCATCCCCTGAAAAAAAAGGATCCTATAATAAAGAGCACCTGAGTAACCAAAATACAACTGAAGGCAATGCCACAACTCTCCAGGCAGTCACTTGCGCACCAACACACTATTTGCAGCATGGGAGAAGTCCAGATCAACTCAGAACTTTATTCCTGTGATAAATAGTCCAATGTACTTTTTAAAACCCCAGAAGCAGTACTTCCTTTAAGCCAGGCTTCTAATTAGCCACACATAATTGAAATATGCAGCTGTTAAAACACTGAGTATAAAAATAAGCATGAGAATAATTTTCTACTTGCACATGCATTTCTCTCTCAATTAGTTATGAGATGCTCTATTTCTGAACTCCTAGCTCACTAAAGAGCTGTCACTACTATAATTGAGGGAAAAATACTGAAGTCTCATTATTATCTGATCCATTTCAATTTACAAGTGTAAATGATTTAAAAAAGTGACAATTTTGGTCATTACGCTCTTAAAAGAATTACCTTGTTCTAAACTACATACCACCCTATAACAAATCATTTCTGCATCATTTAAAGGTGCTTAGGTTACAACGGTCATTACTCTTAAGAGAAAACATAATCACCAATTGCCATTATATTTGGGGGGGAAACTAGGATTTAAAAGACTAGTGCATACTGTCTTGAAATGAGCTGGACACAGGCACTCAAAGGGCCCATGCATTTCCTTTATTTAGGAAGCAACAAAATGCCACACTACAAGTTACAAAACTATGTTGTTTGACAAGCCCCCCATTATTCATAAAAGGTACTATAATTTCTCAAGAAACGTTTCTAACCACTGAAATTCTCTACAAACGTTTCCTTTGACAAGGTATTTACTAACGTAAATCACAAGAAGTTATTTTGTCAAAGGAAACATTTGTGGGGAATTTAGTAAAATTAAAATGACTCCACCTTAAGTGTGATAGGACACTATAAACACTGTAGATATATATCTTTTATTACACTATAAACATCTTACTGTCATACTACTGATTAAACAAAATAAAATACTAAACAAAAAAAGTATAAACCAAGTTTACTACTACAGTCATAATTCAAGTTCTTCAATTTCAATCCCAATGTCAAACCTCTTAGAATACAAAAACAGACAACAAAAAAAGCCCCACAAAAGCCTCACAAGTGTTTCCCATGCACACACCAATTAGAGTTTCTAATTCCAGGACCTTCGTCACTACATTGGGGATTTAGATTGTTCTTCCTCACACACAGGCAAATGACATCATGATGGTAGGACCGCGCGTGTAAATCCCAACCCCCATCCCTGCCAATAAAAAAAAAAAGAAAAAAGTAACACCACTCACTCTTGACAAACAACAAAATAATCACAGCTGGACATAAACACTGGGAAACAGACTAGAAGGCAGATACAAAATATTACCTATTAATCAGCACTACCAAGAGTAGAATGCCAGGGTGTAAGGCTTTAACACTAGACTGATAGGGCAGTATTTCATGATAAAGAGAGTGCTATCACTTTCTTTTATTAATAACTCTATCTCTATCAAAAATGATACAAATTTCCCTAAATATAAATTCTCTACCCTCAAGAAACAAAAATCCAGTGGTATACTAAATGAGACACATCAAGGCTCAGAAAAGAGAAACCTTAAAACCCAAGAATAAGAAGTTTAACTTGTAGGTATCTAGGCTGTTAAAACTCAAAATTTACTCGCTAGTCTCTAACAGCTGGATTGTATAAAAGTTGTCTGTAGTTTTTATCTTAAGGAGTGATCTTTATTTTTTAAGTAGCAGATTTGGAGAAGAACAATCTAGAAATATCAATCTCTCTTCCCCCCCCCCCTTTAAAACATAAACAAAGGCACTCTTCATAATAAAGAAATTTAAAATAAATTTAATTGGCACACTTGAGAAGCCTAGATTAAGTTTCAGAAGTGCCAGCCAGATAAGTGGTCGTAGCTGCAGAAGAGACACACTTACTCTTAAACTGCAAAACCAAGTATCACTCACACCTTAAAGCTGTTTGAAACCCGTGTTCTACACAGTTGTCCAGGCTGATACGGTACTGATGCATGGAAGAGCTTAAGTCCCATAACAGTAGTTATTTGTATTATTATTAAGAAACTAAGCGGCGTGTATCATTTTAAGTATTTAGGTATTCAGGTACTGCCAAGTACCAAAATACTTACTAAGCCTGTACTGATTGTAAAGCCAGGTTTAGAAACAAGTTCTGAAATTATCGTGACAGGTAAGTGTTATATAGAGTAATCCTTAGGCTGAGGTTCAGAGGTGCTTGCACCAGTATCTGACCACAGTGGCATCATTTTAGGGCTGCCTCACTGAAGTAGTTGAATTCTTTTAGAGAGGCATCAGAAACATTTATTACAGAAAAAAAAAAAAAAAAAACGACACCACCATAACCTGACAGCAAGTTCTATCTTCCTATGTTCCTCAGTCTTATTTGGTGACACCACACACACACTATGAAGAAATTCACCTCCATAGCTTAGTGAACAACTCTAGGACAGAAAAAAATAGCTTCAGCAAGTTTCGCTACCAGTTGCACTTCTTTAGTCCTCTTTCTAAACAAACTCTACTATATTCATTACGCAGTAAGTAAATGAGCTAAAATTTGGAACAGACATCTATGAAGATTAGTATTCTAAGACAGATCTCAAAACAGACAAACTAAAGACCAAAACAGCGCATCAAAAGCGTACTTCCAGTACCTTTTATTGCATGTTAGCAAGGATCCTATTTAGTCCAGACTCTCCCTTACACCCTTAAGTGGATAGAAGTAAAAACCTAGAAACAACTAGAAAAGGCAATGAAATACCACAATTTGCCTTCTCATGCTAGTTTTGAGGAGTATTTAGAAGCAAGATGGAATTCAGATGGTTCTTGAATTTTGGATAGAGAAAAAAAATGGGTCCTTAGAGCTGCACATGAGACTTTGTCACTGATTTTAAAATTGACAGGTTTCTTACATTCCAACATCAGAAAATGCAAGAAATTAACACAGGGTTTACTGTATCTAGAAGTATGTGATTCTCTTGGAATCATTCCAGAACCAACTGTAACGAAAGTAATACCATCAGCAATGTAACCAGTGCTAATGTAAGTAGAAATAAATAAGCTTTGCGTACTACATAAAAAGAAAGGACAGAATACAGAACTAGTACACCAGTGAGCAACTGGGAACAATTCAAGTAACAACCTCTGAAACGCATCAGTTTAGTAACGAGTTCATGGATGTTAGGCCACAAAATACTATCATTTGATCTGATAACCACAATAGAATAGTTTACCAATCTATTTCTGTATTTTAAATATATATATAGCCTTCAAGTAAATATATGAAGACTACTATCATTTGATAGTTTTATTTCCATTATGAACTACAACCAGTATTAAAAATCTAAACTGATTTCTAAAAATCAATCTGTTTAATCTTAGCCACCAACTCCAACTCTGTTTTATTTGCTACAAAAATACCTGTGTGGTACTAGCAGACTGCAATGAATTTACCCCCTGCAGCTGGCAAGAGAAGATAGCTTAAGCTTCTATATCATCTTCTGCAGATGTGTTTTCTAGATCATGATTTACCCCTGTAAGACCCTTCTCAATACACTTGCAGTGTCTCAGCTGATTGAACTGAAGGGTAAGGATCCTTAAACTCACAGTTATTTGAGATCGTGTAACTAATTTTAGTCCAATGCATACCATGTAATTTTGTTTGGAACAGATTCATCCCTCCTCACTTTTTCCTCATCGCCAAGCTTTTGTTCTTTCCTAGAAATGACATCAGATTTTCTCTGCACTCTCAGGTCTAGCTGCGTAAATAAAACTATCTTAACTTTTTGGTAAAACCAATTGATTCCCTTAGTCTTGCCATGCTAAGAAGTCTATATGTACCAGGACAACCTTCTCTCTTTAGCTAGCCTTCCCTCACCATTTTCACCACGTTTCCCCAGCACTCTATTCAAAATGCTCATCACCAGTCAAGTATATATGCTAAGGTTTTTTTAGACAAGTTTTTTTCAGGCACTTAATTTTGCACTATTCTGAGAGTCTTCTTTAGCCAGGTCATGTAACTAATTTATACACAATACAATTTCTATAGACTAAATATTGATCTTGATCATGAACCACTATAAATGCTCTGTTAATACATGTAAATAATTAAATTCATTAGGCAATAATGTAATTTGGGGCAAATCCCAGTGGCTTTACCCATGGAAATAGTCCTACTGAATTTCAAGTGTAATTATGAACAGGATTTAATTGTGTGGACCAGAATATAAAGACACAAGGAATTCCCATACCTTGGGGGTAAGGGGTGGAGAATGGCCCTGGGTCATATACAAAGCCCCATATGTTTTCATATGTTATATCAGAAACTTCCAAACACCTACAAAACTCCTAAGAACCTTCTTCTCCAATTTTTAATCTCTGTTGATGACTCCAGCTTTGATATACCACTAAGTCTGTTGAGGCTGTGTGCAAGTCTGCAGTTGAGAAGAATTCCAAGGAATATTTCAAACTACAAATACATTAACATATCCAGGTATTTCTGGCACACCTATACAGAGAAAGACAAAAAACAAAGCCAATTTTGTTCTCCAACAAGGTGCCCCAGGAGCAGTTACTAGCCCTCTAAAACCTGGTGCTTCTGATAGCATCCTCTTCACTACCAGCTGCAGCTGATTGGCAGTGACACTGCTTGGTAGATAGTCCAGCTGGCAATATTTCATCATGTTGTACATGTTGAACTGCTATTAAATAGCGTTTCTTAAAAAATTCTGGTCTAGTTTCTCTTGAAATGTGGTTACATGTCAAGAAGCCAATTAGGAGTAACTAGAGAACCTGTTCCTGGAGTTTCTACCCTATACCTGTCTTGGCCATTGAACATCTCCCACCGCTCCCTCCCTTTTTTTCTTTAAATGCAATTGTGTACCTAAAGCTACCTGGGACTTCTGAAAACGTGGCAACAGTGAAGGACACAACGTTGGGCAAGATTAAGAGTTAAAAAGGAATGGAAAAATCTAGGATTCGTAGCCCGTGCTGTTATAGGAGGCCCTGGTCAAGGAAACAGCATTTATCTTAGTGTATGCTCTGTGTCACATTAGAAAAATCATGTATTCTTCCCATTTGGAGAAATTATGGTGTTTTTTTAGAAAATATCCAAAACCAGTCCCTGTCAGTCATACAGTCAGTGCCTAGTACCAAAAAAAAAAAACAAAAAAAACCAACCAACCAAAAAAACCCACACCACCACAACCCAAAAAAAAAAATCCCAACAATCCTACAAAAGACTATCATCCCACAGTAGAAAGATTTCCGAATGAAAATTAAAGGAGAAGGCATTTTTAAGGAACTTGAATTACCAAGAGGAGGAAGAGCTCTCAGGAGCTGAACCTTGACCTGCACTGCTGACATCTGGAGTACAGGACCTAACAGCTTCTTTAACCAAAACCAGTTTTTTGGCACCCTCTAGAGGTTTTGCTCCCACTCAGAAGATCGATAATTAAAACGATCACAAAATTTGAGAGAGCTTGCAATCCAGAACTCCATCCTGTAACCAATGCAGACTGGTAAGAAAAGGTTCAGCAAGAATGGAAAACCAATACAGTACAGGATCAATCCTGGTTTCCTTCTGTGTGATCGGATTGCTCATCTCATTCCATTAGCCCAGGACTTCTGGGTCTATAGGAACAAAAACTAGAAAAAACACATCACACTACCCTGTTAAAAGACAGAGGAATCTGATTTCCACCATGCAACTCCGAAGCTTTATAAAAATTAATGTTTCACTTAGTTTACAAGAAAATAAACCAAACCCAAAAGACAGCCAGCAAAATAATAGATCGCCCATCTATGCAACACTGTAAAACAATAGTCCTAATCTTTAGTGTCACAGATTTTTTTTTTTTCATAAAGTAGAATTTAAATTTTATTCATGTTCTCTGAATAAAAGCACTGTTAATAATCCAATCTGTCATCACTGGTCCAGCCACTACTTCTCCCTTACCCCCAAACCTTGCCTATACAAAGTTTGAAGGGGAAAAGGACTTTCTATTACAAAACCACTCCATGCCTTCTGACTTTTTGATTAAGTTGGTGTTAGGAGGCAGCTTCCTGTATTGTATGATTAGGAACTCCCTGCCAGATCTCAGTAGATCATGTTCTCCCAGTCCAAGACAAATATGCTCAAACACTAAGCATTAATTTTCTGCTATCATCACCCCGTAAGTCCAAAAATACAGAGCCTTTCAAGCAGTTGTGCAGATTTAAGCAACTTCCTCCAACCAAAGCAGGAAACAATAGCTCATTTAAGATGCTTCATTATGAAAGAAAAAAAACCAAACAAACACATTTTACAATCTAATATTCAAAGAGGCATTTCCTATCATCAGTAATATCACAAAAAATGTAAATTCCAACTGTGAAGTATTTATTTTTAGGATAGTTTGAAATTGCAAGCCATTAATCCAAAGCTTTCTGACTCCGAGACCACTGATCTTTTGTTGCAAATGTCTCTCCTTGTTTCTGTTGAGAAAGCAAATGAAAACCCCGTGGATCAGAGTGTCCAGGGTACATATACTTCTCCAGTTCCAGTATCAGAGTAATTTGAGACATACACATCACTTTATTTGAAGTAGTCTGCCATATCAGTGACTGGTGAAATGAAATGAAGACCAATTGCTAACAAAATCATACAGCATCCGCTTCGGAGAAAACTGTAATGAGACTCTTGAAATATCTTGATGATGGCTCCTCAGGGATCCAGCTCTAGCTACTGTGAATTTTGAATTTCAGGAGACTCCCTCTTGAATGTAGAAGAGCTGGTCTCAGGCAAGGGTGAGTGGTGCCATGCACTGCAGGCATACGGGCCCTACTAGAAACCCTGCAAAGCTTTGAGCTCCTTTACAACCAGTTACGTCCAAGTTCTCAGGCAGCATCAGAACATTCATTTGCCATCTGCCTGCCAAGAAACTTCTCCTGCACACTGGACAAGCCACAGTGCAACTGACATCCTTGGGATGATTAACGTATCCAATGTTCAATCAGAAGACCACGCACAGACTCCCAATTGTAAAGAAACCACTTGCCTACTGGCTTAGAAGCAAGTGCCAGAGGGAACACATCAGGCCCATATCCAAGACTCTTCCATGGTCCCAAAGAGCTTCTATTCCCAGTTTAATGCCTTGTTCCTCATTCAACGTTAAGTAACAGTTAAACTGATACTACAGCCCACTAATATCTGAGTTTCTTTGAGACAATGCAGATGCCAAAGCAGAAGTCAAAGAACAGTTGGGAATTATCTAGAAATGCCACAGAACTGCGTACAGCTCTCCAGGTGTGGCCTCATCATTGCTGCATAGAAGGGAAGAGTCACTTCAGTTCATGGTGATTCTTTCCCTAATGCAGCCCAAGAGGCTGTTTGGCCTTCTTTGCCATGAGAGCATGTTGCTGGCTCATATCCAACTTGTCCATCAGGAACCCCAGATCCTTCTCTGCAAAGCTGCTTTCCAGCCAGTTGGGCCCATTATGCACTGATGCAAGAGGTTATTCCAACCCAGGTGCAGAACTTGTTGTTTTGCCTTCACTGAACTTCACAAGGTTCCTGTCAGCTCTTTTTTACACCCTGTTAACATCTCTCTGAACGGCAGCACAATCCTCTGGGGTATCAGCCACTCCTCCCAGTTTTGTATCATCTGCAAATTTGCAGAGTGTAACTCTGTCCCGTCACCCAGATCACGAAGGAAGATGTTGAACAATATAGGACACAGTGTTGATCTCTGGGCTATCCCATTAATGACTGGCTGGACTTCAGGCTGCTGACCACAACCCTTTGAGCCCAGTATTTCAGCCCATTTTCAGTCCACATCACTGTCCATTTACGCAATCTGTACTTCAAGAGCTTGTCTATGAGGATGTTATGGGAGACTGTCAAAAGCCTCCCATAAAGTCATAATAAATGATATTCACTGCTCTCCCTTCATCCACAATAGTAATCTCATTCTAGAAGGCTATCAGGCTGGTCAAGCATGTCTTCTCCTTCATAAATCAATGCTGACTACTCCCAATCACCTTCTTGTCCTTCATATGTTTGGAAACTATTTCCAGGAGGATTTGCTCCATCACCTTCCCAGGTGGTGAGGCTGACGAGCCTGTAGTCCCCAGGTCATCCTTCTTGAAGGTAGGAATGACGTTCACTTTCCTCCAGTTGTCAGGAACCTCCCCTGATCACCATGACCTTTCAAAGACAATTATTAGAGACTTTAAATCTCCTACTAGTACAAAAGTGGAATTTTTAATCTAAGTCATGGGCAGATGCCATGATAAAGTGGATCAGTACAAAATCCTCCACTCTTCAGTGAGTAAATACACTAATGCCTACATGCCAATTCTGAAGCCCAAGTCAGCTGTTTATTATCAGCATTTGATCAGATACATTATTGCATCTATAAGAGAGTCCACACCGGAATAAAAGGAAAAGCCCTGCTGGAACCATCCTGAGACAGCTTGATAGTCACAGACCAATAATGAGATGCCATAGAATTTCATGTTACCACGGCCATGAGGAATGAGCTCCAGTTCTCTGTCACTAACAGCCTGAGTCTTAACTCAGCAAAAAGCCGCTAGTAGCTGAAAACGCAGGTAATGAAGCCTAGAGCAAAGCTCATGAGAGCAGGAGACCGAGTGATGGCAGGGAAGGGTGCTCAACTGTGGAACAGTCTACTGGAAGAAGAAAAAAAAAAAAGAAAAAAGATTCAAAGTCTACCCATTCTCTGAGCACACAATTAAAAAGAAAGATTATCTCTACCATGGATAAAGGAGATAATGTACTCTGCTATATCCACACATAACGGTAAACAAACTTATCTCCGAGAAACTATGGTTTTTAAACTGAAATTTCTCTTCAGATTATATCTGTAGGAAATACCATTGTCATTCACGTTGTATTTACCCTTTCGAGGTGTAAGTGGTTTGTTAACTACATAAAAGTCTTGCTGATTGTAATCTGACAACCTAGAGGAGACACGGATAAGAAAAACAAAGACACGCTTTGAGCAGCTCCTAGAATAGAAATGTATAAAAACATAAGGAGTAATCACCTTACATATATGCATTTAGGATAGTGATATTTAGAATAATTACAGGGCAGATGTTCTAAAATTCACTGTACATTTCAATAGATCATACTGACTGACTACAAGTATATAAATGATCAGAGTTGTGAAAACTGGTTTTCTCCAATAAATTAATTTTGCTCAGCAAACCTTTTTTTAATTATTATTTTAACCGAAATAGCAGCAGCTACAAAAGCTACAACTAATGTTTCATAGAATTTGTTAATTTAACAAATTTTATTTTTCAAATTAATACTGCATGAAATGTATTTCTGATTGTGTGTTACATTACTACCTCTAAATTATTCCAGAACAATAAATACAATCCATAATACGGCCAAACCCAACATTTTACATTCTTGCCACCAAAGTCATTACCTGTATTTGTCGAGATATTTTTACTTCATTTCAAACACACAAAGTGATAAAGGCAACTTCTACCTAATACACAAAGTTCAAAGAAAATTCTATGGCTACCTTCTGATCCACTGAGTCAAAGTCTAGGGCGCTCAGCTGCCTTGACCCCTTCCCCTTTTCTTTTCGCTTCTTTTGTGGTTTGTTTGTTTCTCCTTACAAAATGAATGTCAAGAACAATGATGTCAAAAAAAGATCACTTTTGAGAAAACATCTTAAAAGCTCCGAGATATTTTTAAGACAAACAAAAATTAGACTAGTATATAATGTTTTGTGAAAGTGGGAGAAAATTGGTGAGAGACTGTCCAAATATTTTAGGGCTTACCTATGCTAATTATTTTGCTGAAAGAATCTTTAATTACTTCAACATCAGCTTGACCCCTATTTGAAGACGACAACTTACGGATATAGGAAATTCAAACACTTGTCCCTCATCTTCCTTCTCTGAGACTGTTTGCTGCTTTTTGCTTGAAATAAAAAAGGAAAGGATTGGAAAGAAATTATTACTGGTACCACAGCTAGGCTTGAACAGAAGCTGTCTGTCCAGTTCTCTCTCTTAGTACATGATGAAACAATAGCAGCAGACTCACAAGTAATTTTAATACCAGTCCTTATACACTCTGTGTTAATACAGCAGTATTAATGCTGTAGCAAGGGACCAGCAGCAAGGTATTCACTGATACTTTGTGCAGCTTCATTATTCTTGCAAAAGCAAGTTCTGGTTTTGTTCTTTAAACTACTCATGGAGAAGGAACGTAGTACAGTTTACCTTCCCTCCCCCCCCAAATGACTCCCTTTTCACTTATTTTCATCTTTTAAGGAAGGGACACGAGCTCAGTAATGATGTTTTCTGTTTTGGAAAAAAGCTTCTTGCATCACATAAAACATGAAGTTACCTGCTTTGGGAAATGGTCGCATGAAGTCAAGCAGAAGTTACTTTATGCCATCCATGCAGTGAGAGCAGTATAAAAAGAGACAAGTATTTGCTTAAGCGACATGGAAAAGGCTGCATGATCTAGGAGACAGAATGCATAAGCAACCAGGATCCTATTTTCATGCTTGTACCTGACCTATTTTCAACCTCTCTAGACTTGTTCCCCCTTCAGCAATTGTGTTAGCTTGGGTTTTGAACTTTTCAGCACAAGAACCATCTGTAAGTATGTTTTGGACACCACCAGTTCAACAGGGTTGTGATCTGAGTTGAGTTGTCAAAACACCAATGTAGTACAAAATAAAGAGCCACCACTATGTTTGATTGCTTAGATGATTGATAAATTAACATTACAGTCTGTTACTCCATCTGCATTCTTGCATATGGTCTTTCCTATACGGTACATGAATCTACAGCACAGAGTTTTCTGAACAGGCCCTGGGAGGAGTTGGTTATATACCACTCCGCATGGGCAGAGAGTGCTGAAGCATAGTCCCAACTGTGGTTCTTGTGCTTGTTATTGCTTGTAAAAGGTCACGAATTAACTCAAGATGTGTTGAGCTCACTCTGTATTTTAACTGGGAAACACTGAGATATTTAGCACTAGCATCAAGCTCCTGTTGTAACTTTAGGCCTGAGGTCTAGTTTCATAACAGAATTAGCCTACTGAAATTCAGTATCAGTAAGAAGTGAATACACTTCCACCCAAACGTTGAGAAGTTTGGTTTCATATAAGTAGAACAGTAAGAAAGTTTGAAATGAGAGCTGCAAACAGGACGACTGAAGGAATGCCTGGAGCTTACACCACAAGCTAGCTGGCATCTAGAGGTTGCAGCTTCAGCCCCTTGACAACACCTTTTTGCACCATAAAATTATTTCAGCTATAAAGCAGTATCATAAACTGCAGAGGGATGCAATATATAACGCATGCACACTTGTTAACAACTGATAGCACTCTCATTCTGTGAGAGAGCAGGAAAGATCCTAGGTGTTTAAAATAACTTAAAGTAAAATGCAAGAACAGAATTCACAAGGCAACAAGAACTTCCATGATATTCTATTTAAACCATTAATGACCGTTTCAGGACAAGCAAACAAAAAGTCTTTACAAAAGAGGAAGCCTGCCTGACAAAAATAAATAATTAAGAGAGAGGCAGCACTGCTTTAGATGTCTTATGTTTTGGGTAATATTTGAATGTCATATTTAGGTATTATTAAAAACTCTGCATATATATTCAAACTTCAAAAGTTTTGTATATAAGAAATGCTCAGACCTTAAATTGCAATCCCCTTTTCATTCTTCTTTTCTACATGTATATGAAAAAGATGAAGATTAAAACATCAGAAACATTACACAGTGTTCTATAAATTCATTCAGCAGGGTAAGTCACCTTTTTGAAGAAGCTCTAAAATGATTTCTGTGTGGAGAAGAAAAAGCTTTGTGCTGGCCTTCCTTTCTCCAACTGTTCCTGTGAAATGCAGATGTATAGCTGCGCTTCAGAAATACACTTTATATCTAAAACCTGGTACTGTGAAATAAATCACAAGTCTCCAACCCTTTCACATCAAACTGCTGCAAGTTGCACATTGAAGGGAATGGAATACAAAACTGAAATTATTTTAGCTGTCCTCAAACTCCATTGAAGTAGTAGACAATTTATCGCAGTGATGTTGCCTCCTTTAGCTGATCCAAGACCAAACATACACCTCACCTCGTACCATTCCAACAGGCGAGGTTCCTGATGAATGACAGAGGCAATCTGAGGTGCCACTTACTGCTGATGTCGATTTCCCTTCTGAATGGGAGCAGCCACTGAAAGCCCATACCATGCTTCTATCTAAACGTGTCTACCTTTACATATGTTCCCCCACCTCGATACGGACCCCCAAGTATGTCTGTGTCTCCTATACCATCTGCTTAATTTAGTTGTACCATAACTGGTTTTAAGTACTGTAGTCTTATTGTTGCGCTCTAGAAAACAAGTATTTTTGCTTTAAAAAAAGAAGTAAAGAACTTCATTTAACCTGAGTTTCAGGTAGCTACCACACTTCCTAGCAATAAGAAGGGAAATTTACAGAGGTCAAATTCTCTCTCATTTTTATTTTACTAGTTTTATTCAAGTAACAATATCACACATACTAATACATGTGCATTCAACAAACATACAGAATAATGGGTATTTCTAAATGTGTTGTCAGCATCCAAAGCTTGCACTTCTATCCTGAATAGCAAAAGTTGAACCTAAAGTCTTAAACCTAAAGCTTATTCCAGACCTGAAAACTAAAGCAAATCATTAAAATGTCAAAGAAACTCATTAACCCTATTTTCAGTGTAAACACCAATAGAGCTTCTTTGTAGGGTGACAGCATCCTAACATGTACAACACATCTACCAGCACATGGTTTTGCTGGATAGGTAGACAAGAATGAAAGAAGAGCGGAACTAAAAAGAGCACAAATTAGCGTCACCCTGAACATACACAGGGGAGGAAACTTGGCACCTACTTCTCAAGAGACAAACAGTTCAAGAGACTGTATATAGTACGGATTCACCTGGATCCTTGTAGACCACTGTGTAGGGCTGATGCATTTCAGAAAGCGGATCAACACGTAGAACAGTTAGGGACATACTTTTGACTTTGTGATCTCAATAGCAACCAGTCTTTTCCTTCCCATTCTCCCTCTAATCTCAGTTTTAGGGACGGCTTCAGTTCTTCACTTGACCCATTCGTCCTGGCCAACTCATCTTTTTCATGCCAACCACTCATTCTCTTTAGTTAAGTAAAAAATATGACTGTATTGCATAGCACTACAAATGAGACACTCCTAAGTAAAACCATGTAACAAAAAAACCCTTAATTTTTGGCCACCTGCCAATATTATGTAGTTATTAAATCCAAAGTAGAACAAAAAGGCCATATTTAAATAAAGATTTATTAGAAAAGTATTTGAAAAGCATGGTTTACTTAAATGTTATGATGAAAATATTAAGCCCTTCAAAAATCAGGAGTCCTTGCTTCTTTATTACAGTCCTGGTATTTTACTGGAGGCATGCTAACTGCATTATAAATAAGTGAATTTAAAAACAGCGGAAGGGGGAGAAATAATCGCTTCATTCCCAAGAACACATATTTCCATAAATTTAGTTGCTTGTTTTAGAGGTCTATATGACTTTCTAGAGAGCAATACCATTTACTGACAAGCATACTACAGTATCAGGTAAACAAACCTTATATACTTTCAGAACTATACTGTTCTACAGGTAAGGAAGGATATGTCTGTTAGATAAGTTAGCTAAACAAACTAGCATTCTGATTTTTTTCTTCTCTTTCCCACCCCTCCACCATTTTTCCCCCACCTGGAACTCATAACAACCAAATCTGGAAAATAATAATTTGACCCAGTACGGCAAAGCTTACGAGTTCTGAAGTATAAAAAGTATAAGCTACTACTGAGATTACTCATCCTGCCTGTTTTATGATAGCACTGTAAAACCTGTAATTTTCTTTTAAAAAAAAGACACAAAACAAACAAAACAAACCAAGCAAAAAACTAAAGCCAAACCAAAAATAAACCCAACTGTGTCATGACAAACATTAGATTGTGAAATTATTGAGAAGGTTGAAGAAAGAAAAATATTTTTACTAAGGTACATCTCATAAAGCACAGGTCTCCCATTGAATCAGTTGGATTTCTGTTACCAAATTCAACAAGAGTACAGTTGGGTTTTGCCTGGGGGAAAAATACAAAAATCACATTGGTTTTGAGCTTGATGTGCAAGTTGTGTAACACTCAGGCAAGAGAGAAATTTTAACATCTGACACAGATGCAGCCAGTTCCATACCTGTTTGTAGCATACAAGTAGAATGTATGCACACATTTCTTAAACATGTTCAAACTGTGTTTTGCTCACTGTATCTGTGCAAGATGTCCTGTTAGAACTGGTATACTTTTGTAGTTAAAACACTCCTATAAATGTCTTTCTAAAAGTATTTACTAGAAATCAGACTGGCTCAACCTCCTACGTTAAAAGACTGAATTAGCATCTTTCCTGTTCATTGACAGGACAGCAATTGCACCTCCCAGCCTGCCTCCCTGTACCCATCCTCCTCCCCCAGTCTTTTTTGGTTTGCTATTAACAGTATCTCAGATGTCTATCTCCGCTTTGGACACTAGACACGGAGTAAAAAAAAAAACCACAAAAGCCATTTATACTGTACAGACTTTGGCTCCTTGACAAACATCATCGCTCCAAGTCTGTTCTGTCAATAGATCACCAGCAATGTGTGATTTGGGGACCTGGAATATTGTCATCACCACTGATCAAAAGCCAAGCACCTCCTCGCTGGATATTTTTAGAGGGTAGACCATGCTGAGAGTCTTGGACAGAGCAATCCATCAGCAACATCAGCCTGAGGACTCCGGCTGGCAGAACACCGTTGTAGAGGAAACCCCTGCCCCCCCTCGCCAGACAGTTCTGGTTTGAGCAAATATATTTAGGTAATGTTCACACACAAACAGGTAAATCAGGCTCTCTGAAGTGACGCTGCCCAGCACACTTTCCAACAAAGTGACACCAGCATGTTCAGGAGGTCAGAGAGAGATGCCAGATCTCAAAAATCCGAGATGTCCCAAAGTCCTAAAAGCAGGTCAAGCGTATGTGGCGCTTGCTGGCATTAAGTGTCAGGTGTAGCATACTCCACAAGTGTTGTACTTGCTAAAGAAAAAAAATTAAAAGATCTGATTTTTGAAATCAAACTAAATTGCTGTATTTCATGTAACTGTGCAAAGTTCTAGACATTCTATGCTAAGTTCAAGGCATAAAACATGACCAAAGGCTAGAACTTACATTTTACCACTCAAAACCAGGTGTCTTCTCTGCTCAGTTTACGTCTTTTTATACTAATACGCAAGAAGTAAAGGAATATTTATTACTTGCTACCAAAAAAAAAAAAAACAACCCAAAAAAACCCCTCACATCTCTTCAAACAGACTGGGGGAAAAAAAAAAAGACAGCAAGACCTATACATGTACTGTACCTCCTAGAGTTAGAGACAGAAAAGTAAGAGTTACAAAGCTGATTAATCTTGCCTACTTTTAATTAAAAGGTATTTACAGAGAGGGAACGTTTAAGACAACTGATTAAAACTCCATCTCAAAAAGACAAAGAAGAGATGTAAAGGTTAAGTCTTACACCATACATTTGCATTTCATCCACAAAAAGTAATTGCTGCCCAGACCTATGCTACACAGAACATAAGGAAATGTTTGTTTCTTTCTGCAATGAGGAGTATTCTGCATCCTTTGAGCGCTCATTATGACAGTCAGCATTGAGAATTAAGTACATGGGATCCCAGTGGAAACACTCAGAGGCTAACAAACTTCCCTCATCTGACCACAAATGCATGCTTTGGAATTTGTTTTTATTGACAAAAAAAATATGTAATAACACATATTAAGAAGACCTGTTTCATAGAATCATAGAATCATAGAAGGTTTCGGGTTGGAAGGGACCCCTAGGGGTCATCTAGTCCAACCCCCCTGCAGTGAGCAGGGACACCGCTAACCAGATCAGGTTGCTCAGAGCCCCGTCCAACCTGGCCTTGAATGTTTCCAGGGATGGGGCCTCCACTACCTCTCTGGGCAACCTGTTCCAGTGTTTTACCACCCTCATTGTAAAGAATTTCTTCCTTATATCTAGTCTAAACCTACCCTGAAAGC